>KI915045.1:2142763-2322767 GCA_000473445.2 Anopheles farauti
CGATTTGACGAATTTGACAGATGAGGTTTATATAGCAAAGATGTAGCGTGCCAGACATGAAGAACAGAAACAAACTGGCTTGTTCGATACCCTGTCTGTCTTGTTTGTTCGAGACTGTCTGACGGAGCACCTCCATATGATTGCATGGGTTTGTTCGTGTCTGATGTCTTGTTCTAGAGGTGCCAGAGCGCTGCCTTAATCAGCAGATGAACATAAACTATTTTGCAGAGAAATGACTATTTTAACACTTTTATCACACCAAAAGCCACAAAAGAAGACAACTACTGCTAAGTAAAAGGTAATCAAGAAAACTAAGTGTTAAAGCACATTTACGAAATATTTTTATTACTATACTCTTGTACAATACAATATCATTTTTCTGTAATCGGTACAATATTTCATGTTGTCAAGTGTTAGAGATGTTGCGCGGTTTGTGTTCTCTGTTTCTGCAGCGCTGATTATGCGCGCATATTCTTCGCACCCGGAAACCGTGGAATACTGTTCGTGGTGGTCGGTTCATGGATTCCCCGCCGCTGGGTCGCTTCTCAGCGCCGGCAAAACCCCCTTGTAATTTGTACGTGTACGCTCCTGTGTTGTAGGAGAGTCTGATTAACCGCAAACCGGATGCCAGATGTGCTGTGATGGGTGGTGTAGTGGCGAGTGGTGTGCAACAAGAAAAGGGGATGGGGTAAAACAGCGGGCCCCCGCCGCCGCCGCCGCCCGGAACAAAAGGAACACACAGGGCTGTTACCATCTAATTGACCTTATTATATGTTTGGGTTTCTCGAAGCTTTGTAAAAAGATCCAAACCAAGAAAAAGACCTTCTAAATTGTCCTGCCGTACAGCTTACAGTACATTTTTGTGCGTGTTTTTGTGTGTATGTGTGTCCTTCCAAGGATAAGATGTTATCGATTATCGCTAACAACCGTTCGGTTTAGAAAACAATCGAATTATAAATTGAGGTTCCAGTTGAAGATGATCACTTCCTCAAAATGGGCAAGGAAAGTGAGCCTCAGCCTTGACGTTTGTTTCCGTGTACTTGTATGTGGCTTGAGATAGAATTCTCCTGATGCTTCTATTTCTGTCCATTTGTCCGGTCTTGGGTGTGATTTGTCTGCATTTCTAGTTTACGGGGATCTTTGTATCGGGTATGGTTTGGGCGTTTGTTTTGTAAAATGATTGTTTTTCTACCGTTTGATAAACATAAAAATGTTCCTTTTCTGAGGGGGGGATACGTTTTTTTTACTAGTTACGCTACTTTTTTTCAATATTTGTTTCTTACGTTCCTGCTGTGAATATCTTGCCGAATCTCATCGCCTAACGATATAATTTCTTTTCGTTCGCTCATCATTTTCCTAAAGGAAAATCCAACAAAAAACGTGGTGAATTCTTATTATTGCCAATTTGTGTTACTCATCGTCAAAGCTCGTCGCTATAAAAATGGAAAACTGTTCATTTAATTTTGCTCGTTTTTTTGTTCTTTTTTTTTGTTTTGTTATGCTATCCTTCGTCGCCCACCGGCGGTTGGAGACACATCGCAAACGGTTTCTTGTGCTTGTGTCCTTAAGATGTGCTTCCATGTGCGCAGGTGTTGTTCGGTTTGTTTATTGTACAATCATGCCAATACTGCTGTAACGCGCCTCGGGAGAAGTGACCGGAGCGCATGATCGAGATGATCGAACGACGTTCTCGTCGTCCGCCAAACAAGGCGCTTCCTTCTCCCGATTTGTGTCGAGTTTGTCCAAAATTTTCCACACCATCTCCACTCTCCGGGGGTGAACATCGCTAATGCATCTCGCGTTTGGTTTGTATAAAAATGGTACAACATTTTCACCCCGCCCTCAGTTGTCTCACTACAGTTTACGTGACTGTTTGCTACCTGTTTCTATGTATAATATTTTCTTTTGATTCGTTTTACTTTAATACCGACTACGCTCGCTTGCTTTCCGCGCCGTTTTGGAACAATATTTGTTGTGTGATCTCTGTTGTGCGGCAACGTTTACACTTCGCACTCCGTTTCCACTGACTGCTTTGATCGCATATGCTAGTACCGCTTAGCGCCGCCATTTATGCCACTACCATGTGTTTTTTTTGCACTACGGGTAACGAATAACCCTACCGTTTGATGTTGGGGACGCGTGAATGTATTTCCCGCGCTTGCCCCGCACACACACACACACACACATACTAAGCCTGACAACGAGAGTCAGATGAATATCGCCTGCCCTACCGTCTCGCTTATACTGGTTTGGTTTCGGTTTGATCGATTTAACTACTTACTCGCCGCTAGCCGGTGTGGTTCATGATTGATGGAATAGTATTAGCATGGATTTGTTTGCACTAGCTGCTAACGCCACGGAGGACGACGGGTGGCGATGGGCCACCATGTTTTACGATTTCTGCTACGCTCTCTTCACCGGGGCTCTCTTTGCGGGAACGCACTTGCACTAATGTGATGGCACCTTCATCTTTAGGCGAAGCGCATACCGTTTTATGGACACAATGCACTACGCGAACTGCCAAATAAACAAGGCTCAACTAGGCTCACTCACTCAAAACAATGGCGCGCAAGTGCCTTTGCTGCTATTTTTTTTTTTGTCAACAACATTTCAACTACTTCCGATTCGAATTCTGTTGCTTCCTTCAACAAATTGCAATGAAACCGGTCGCCACTACTTTTCTTCCGCTACAAGCAAAAGCAGATAAAAAATATGGGAAGAAAAAAAGCCCTCTATCCCACACCCACACGACTATACTTTGCTACACGTTTTGTACGTAAAGAAAAAGCACTTGTTGGCGTTGGCGTGGTCGAGTCGATCGCCGTGTTTCCCCGGGAGGAACAGCGACAACAACGCGGCCGGGAGAGGCCAAAAAACGGATCGTTTAAAGCTACCAAACAAGGATCATCATAATGTGTCCCGCTCCGCTTTTCTACTCGCAGACTAACCTCACAAAACTCGTTACATCTTCGCTTTCTTGCACACCCATTTCTGCAGCGCGCAGGCACACGAAAAACCACCGCCTGCTTAGAGCAATCGACGGTGGTTCAAACCCGGCCCCAAGATCTTGTTTAAATGTGTGTGGTACAACTTTTTTCACCCTCCGATCTCTGATGTCTTTGTGCTGCTCATTCTTCGTAGCATCTTTCGCTGCTACTCAGTACCGATGATGGGTTCTCTATCAGTAGTTTTTTTTGTTTGTTTTGTTGTTCATTGGATGCTAATACTAGTGTTTTTTGTTTTTGTTTTACCTTTACTTTAATAATAATCATTATTATGTGACTTTATTTTGTGTTCACTTTTAAGGCTGATGGTCAAACGATCAATTCTTAGGAATGCCCGTGATGATTCCACTTACACCGTCTCCGTCTTCGATCTGCCGTTCGGTTTAAATAATCAATCGAAACATAGCCCCCGCATTCGGTATCGCTATTCGAAACCCACCACCATCTTCGCATCACATCGAAATGTAAATATCCCAATCTTCTTTTCCGACTCCTCATTCAGCGGGTGACGGGTTTTTGTGTGCATGAGAGAAATGGTGAGTGTGTGGGACAGGTAGAGAGAGATAGAGAGAGAGCGAGAAGGATGGCGTGGATTCAGGATCTAATGGGGAATCAGATATTTCCTCCGGCAGGGTGATTCTCACTATAAAATGATATTTTGCCTCCTGTCCGCGAATACCGCCGCCCACTGTTACTCGTGGTTTTGCTAGCACGAGAGTTTTCTACCACGACACGATAAGTCTACAGATGACTCTGCCTAAACGACGACGACGACGACGACGACAATGACGACGATTTCGATAATGTATATTCGGTGCACACCAAAACCCGACCAAAACGGTCATCACCCAGGATTCAACCCGGGCCGCTCGTTTCCGTTTTTACACGCTACAGTCTGGAGTCACTTTCCTCTAGGCGGTACCTTCGTCCTCCACCACGCGAACACCTAAACACTGCGGTAGAGCATGGAGCGTGATGCTACGGTACGATGTGTTTCGATCGAATTATAGACGTGATGAGGAGTTGGTGGAGCTACTTCCTAAGCCTCGGGAGGAGGAGGTGGAGGTCTGCGTGCTCCCGGGCGCTCAGGACGCTCGGTTCGGGTCGTCGGGCAGCTTGGTTGCGGGCGCACTGCTGGAGGAGGTGGTCGTGTTGTCGACGTTGTTGTTGGCACTTGCTTCGTAGCCCGCTACCAGCGTCTCGATGATGAACTTGATAGTGAGCTTGTAAATTCCTTCCACGTTCTGCGTGTACCGATCGCCGAGCGTTGTCGAGACGGCCGACAGGAACGGTTCCTCGATGCGCTGCCAAAGATTGGGTTGAAGTGGGTGTGGGCATCAATTAGTAACGAAATTAGCGAACCGCCAGGAAACACAATTAATGATCGATCCGGCAAACTCCGGCCACGTTCCGTGCCATGAGTGCCAAGTAATGCAATTACCCAAAAATATTCCTGCTTGAAGCCGGGTATGCGCCGATGGGACGCACCGACCTGGTGGATGAACTCGAAGAACGTATCCAGATCGTCCAGCCCCCGGATGCCCTCGTCCAGCGTGTTCATCACCTTGTTCGCGTGCTCCTGCAGCTCCTCCGACGTGGCTTGCTCCTCCTTCGTCTTCAGCTCCTTGAACTTGGTGAACATATTCAACAGGTCCGCATGCTCCTCGAACAGTCTGGCGAGAGAACGAGAAAGAGAGAAAGAGAGAACGAGTGAGGCGTGACACGTGACGGTGAAAGGTGCCGAAAGCGAATTATGAATATTTGATCGCATTCGATGTGAACGTGCACGTACGCTGG
The DNA here is from genome assembly GCA_000473445.2 of Anopheles farauti. NCBI lineage: Eukaryota > Metazoa > Arthropoda > Insecta > Diptera > Culicidae > Anopheles > Anopheles farauti. Next base: position 2,147,566 of record KI915045.1, read on the forward strand.
TGAGTTAAGTAGGCGTTGAGGGATTTGAGAAAGGCAAGGCAATCTGTTGGCATCTAAAATAGGGTACGTGAGGAATGTTTCTACATCACAACCGGTTTCTCGTTATTTAGACTCAAGTAATTCTTGAAATTTGAATCACTTCAACTATTGGGAGCTCTCAGTGCTTTGAAAATAAAATAAAAGAAAGATAACTAATCTTCTACCGCGAGCGGTTCATCTTCATCAAAGCTGCCAATGGCTTTCTGCGAAGGATGCTGCTTCACACCGGCGCAAAAAAAAACCTATTGCACTTTTTTTCTCCCCGTTTCTATCTTCCTACCTCCGTTGTCATTTGATCTGGCTCTCAGTTTACCACGTACATTCACTTTCCTGCCTTTCAGCTCAATAGGGACGATGCCGAGAGTGTCCTTCCGTGCACGATCACTAGCGTAGGCTCAGGCAGCGATTGAATTTTTCAATACGTCATAAAAGGCATGCCGCAAGGCAACTCGAATGAGCATACCAACGCCGGTACCCATCGTTGCGGGTGGTGCAGGGAAAATATAAAAATAGACACGCTCCATCCGACCATCCCCCGCGCCCACTCTCACGTAGGTCGAGGACATCGGCTACAACAAGCAAGTAGCTAGCAAAAAGAAAAAAAAGAAAACTCCCGCTTGACTCAAAAGAACCCAGCAACCAGCAGCCGGCAGCAGGCCATGACAGAAAAAGGAATACCGGATAGAAACGAACAATGATAAAACAAAGCGTCCTATAACAAAAAAAAAAAATGCTAACAGCAAAAGCAAAACTTCCAGCGTGTCCTTTTTGTTCGCATCGCTTTCCTTGTCGGCTCCTTCCGGCCACCGGGGACCAGTAGTCGAATTATAGTAAATCAATTTTGTTTATGACACCCGGCGACGACGGTGACCCGATGACGTTGGTCCTTCTGAGGGTGACGGCGGAGGAAGGCCAGACCGCCAACAGCAGCGGTATGGCGATAAAAGATGCGCCGGTACGTCCCACCGAACGGACTGGCTCGTCCGTGCAGGTTTATTGATTACATGCTAATTTTTCACCGGTCTCCAACGACCGAACGTGCCCGGGGGCTGTTTTAGTGGGGCTTGATTTATTGGCCGCAAGCTTCGGTGGACATCCAACATTCTACTTCCATTCCGGCGGGGGAAGATACGTTTCCCGGATCTCCCAACCCATCCTTCCATCGTGGCTTCCACCGTGAAAACCGAACGGATCGAACGGAAACATAAAACCGATGAAATAAAACATCATCGAAACCACCCCCTCCCTTCCTGGTGAAGGATAGGAAAGCTGTCCGGAACTAATATGCGGCGGCGGTTGTGGTCGAGTCGAGGGTTCCTCCCACCGGTCGGCCCACCCATCTCGGAGCAGGGGGGGTAGGAGGGTTGATGAATAGTGCCATCGCTGTGCTCATTACACATGGAGTAAAACAAAAAAAAAACAACGGACCATCGATTGGCCCGTGTTTGCACTGGTGGTAGCGAAGGAGTGGTCACCGTAAGGGGGTGGAATTTGTTGGAAAACTCACTTGATGAACATGGTGATCCCGGTCGTCTCCATCGCCCGGCTGATGCCCTTCCACGAGGCCACCATCGTGTACTTCTGTTTGGCAGTGAGCGGCAACCGGCTGTCCACTGGCGGAGGCCCGCACGCGTCCAGGCTCGGCATGTTGTTGCCCTTCGAATTGCTACCATTGCTACTGCTCGCCAGCTTCGTTAATTCACAACCCATGTTTCTTTCTGGTGGCTTTTGCTTGCCTTGCTTTAACACTTCAATTCACTAGTATTTTTTGATTCCTTTTCTTACACTGCGTTTGTTTTCTTTCTCTGCTATGCGATTGAACTGGATGTTTATTAGTGTACTTCACACCAACGCGACCATTTCTTCGATGTTCGATTCCACGTGTTTACCATTTGCTTTCCTTACTCCTCCCCCCATTACACACACAAACACACAAATACACATACACACAATTTCTATAGACCACTAGAATCCAATGACTCAACTTTACACCACTTTACACTACGCCTACTTTGCTCCTTTCAAACACCATCACCTAGCGGCGAGCTGTAACCGACCCGCTTGGGCTTTTCCCGACCGGCTTTTCGCGCAGCGGAAAAAATAATAATAATGACACCGGGATTTATCCTTTTCCCCGGCCGTTGTTTTCTTCTCCCTATTATCTACACTTGCGGGTTGCTCTTCTCACAATCTGCCCGGGAGTCGCCGTTGCCGCCACCGCCGCCGCCACCGCCGCACATCTCACCCGTATTGTTCGCTTTCCGGCGTTGTTTTTGCAGGCACTCGTGGCAACCGTGAGCGCGCTTTCCCGTCCTTCCGGATTTTCCTTTTGTTTTTTTTTTGTTTTATCTAATACCTTTGCTCTGCCGTTTCCAGGTTCCAGGCTTCTGGGTTTTTTTTCTTCCTTCCCCAGGATGCACACACAAAATCGGGTGTTTTTCTTTCACGCTTCACTCTCCCGCCCTCGCTCGCGCACACGTATTTCTCACGTTGGATTTTCCGTTTTTCGCACACACACACTCTCACCGACACCTATACCACCGACAGGAATTGTTGGTTCCGTTTTTCACGCCACCATTGCCTAACGTGATGAAAATGCTGTTTGCAAAGGTGGCGAAAGGTATTTACAGCGCTATTAGCCTCCGCGCTACAAGGAAGAGAATAGAAGAAAAAAATTAACACAATGTGAGATGCCTTGGAAGGGTGAGAAGAAGCGGGAGAAGGGGAGGGAGGATACACAAAACCAGCACACTTCGCTTCGGTACTCTACATCATTTTCATACACACACACACACGCACGCACACGAGCGCACAGAAAACCCGGCCACTTGAGGTTGGACAAGCTCTCGAGCGATCCTTGGAGCACGAGTTTTGATGTAATACACTTAGCTACCTTTATCTGATTGCCTGCCTGTCCACCGTCACATAATTACGCATACACACAATTTCACAACACACACACACACATATATATACACACATGTGCAGTGCTTTTGGTTCTAGCCCTCCCCTGTAAGGAAGTTTGTTCTGGAGAACCTTATCATCCGGTCGTTCGGGAACCTTTGAACCGCGTCTGGAGAACGCAAAACGAGTGACGTGCCTTGGGGTAGTAATTTCTGCCGTAACAATCGGAGGAGCCTTTAGCTTGCGCTATCGTGAAGGGATTTATGCATTATATTATAAATCACGGCATTAAAACTCGCCCGCTCTAAAGGACTCGCTTACTGCGTGACCATTACTAAACCAGTCCGAGTAGGTAATGGCGAATCACCTGCCAAATAAAGTTCACTTAGCTTTTCTTTTTGCGGTCACGGCGTAATCGACAAGGCTTTTTGAAACGTTATTCAAGGATCACGGGGGCACACACACACGCACTGCGGTAAAGGCAGCAGAAACAGAAACACCTGAGACCACCTACGGGGTATTGGTGCCTACTTACTGCCAAGCACTTCGTTCGTTCCTTCGCTCGGCGCTCTTTCGGGCAAGACCTCTGTGAAATCTGTGCGAGAAGGGACTGCGAACTTCGGCTACAATGCTGCTCCGGTTCCGACACTGTAGCCACCAGGATCCAGGATCTTCCCTGCGCTGTGAAACAGATATCAATTCACTGTGTGCACACAACAACCCCTGGGGCACACGGCCTCTGTGGCCTGTAGTGTGTTTGGTTCTGGCTTTGGAGCTGCTGTTGCCTTCCAGGTTGGCCGTTCGATTGCCTATTCCACACCAGGTTGCGTCGTACAATTACATGCTCCTGTATGTGTGAGTGTTTTTTGTGTGTGTGTGCTTTTTTATCTCTCACTCTTTCTCTCTCCCAATGGAAGAGGAAACTTCAACAGTTACCGAAATGAAAAAGGGTACACTACGTTGATATTGGGGCCACCAACAACAGCCCCAGCAACCGAAGAGACGACAGAGCGTTGGATTTGTTATTCAATGTGTTTGGAGGCGAAAAATCCTAGGCGACATCGAGCGCGCATGTTCGTGGGATACGCTCTTTCGCTCTCGATCTCGATCTCTCTCTCTCTCTTTCTCACCCGCGCACGATGTATGTCTACCTTTGCCGTGCTAGCGTGTCAACCCTTCGTGTCTCTCACCTTTGTATTCTCCACTTGCTTCCGAACCAAAGAACGTTGCAATTCATTCACGAGCGGTGTTTTCCCGCTAGGTGGAAAACTGGGAGTATTGATTTTTAGGAGCTTTTCTCATAACACCCACACACTAAACAAATCGCGCACACTGAATCACGCGTTCCATACACCGGATTGAAGCTTTAGTTGGTTGAGTGGCCAGTACAGTATGGCAAAGCTGACCAAATCGAAAGCTTTAATGTTCTTCAACAGTATGTGACAGAAGTAAGTAAACACCATGTTCGGTACACGACTGGTAGGTTTTGTGTGCATCGGATTGGAATTAACTACATGTATTTTCATCTCTCCATTTATCACTGGTGAAAGTTATAACCAACATCAATGATCCGTCATGATCAGCCAACAAAAGTCGTAATCACAACTTTCTATCATATCACTACGTGAAAGACCATGCGTCTCCTTCATTAATGGGGAAAGTGTTCGGGATTATTTTTAATTCAACACGTGGTGCACTTGTAAGAACCATGCATCCGAATCTATAAAAGTTTTCTATTGTTGCTATTTAGCCGGGATCTTTGTTGTGTGATAGCAATAAGCAGTTGATTCAGGAAAACGTTACAAGTCGAAACAATGTAGCTTTTTACCAGCCCTGTGTTGTTGTTAATCGCGTAGAAATCATTTTCGTTACATAATACAAATGATATTTCAGTGAATAACGTTCAGAGAGAAACGTACAATTTTTATAATAAAATTAAATTTATCCTATATTCAGCTCAGCTAGCTAGTGTGCCATGTCCGGTGTCGGATAGAAAGTATTTAATCGATGACTATAAACAGGCGGCATGGAACACGTTGATTGTCGATGTCATAAGCCGCTTTCTTGCTCCTTTCGCTCCAAACTCTCGTCGAATTCACATCGTGTCGCTCGTGCTTTTCCGAGTTTTCCGTAGAAACTTGCTTCAAAATGGCATTCGGGGATGTGAAAACTGCCAACGGACTTAAGGAATTGGATAAATTCCTGGCCGACAACAGCTATGTTGAGGGGTAAGTTGATAAAACGAAGCCGAAAAAGTGTGAGGTTAAGTCATCGATCTTGCTGACACGCAATGCACTTCTCCATTCCAGATACACCCCATCGAAGGCAGATCTTTCGGTCTTCGATGCCTTGGGCAAGGCTCCGGCTGCCACCTACGTGCACGCACTGCGTTGGTACAACCACATCGCGTCGTTCAATGCTAAGGAGCGCTCAGAATGGGGCGGACAAGCACTGCCGCAGGTTGCCGGTGGAAAACCAACTGTGGCGGCCCCGGCCGGTGGCGATGATGATGATGATGTGGACCTATTCGGTTCGGAAGATGAGGAGGAGAGCGCGGAGGCAGCCAAGCTGAAGGAGGAGCGCCTAGCGGCGTACAACGCTAAGAAGTCGAAGAAACCTGCCCTGATCGCCAAGAGCTCTATCCTGCTTGACGTGAAGCCATGGGATGACGAAACCGACATGAAGGAAATGGAGAAATGCGTCCGCAGTGTCGAGATGGACGGTCTGCTGTGGGGAGCTGCCAAGCTCGTCCCGGTTGGCTACGGCATCCACAAGCTCCAAATCTGCTGCGTTATCGAAGACGATAAGGTTTCGGTCGACTTGTTGACGGAGACGATTCAGGAGTTCGAGGACTACGTTCAGTCTGTGGACATTGCTGCATTCAACAAGATCTAAACCAATCGATTGTTTGCACGAATTCTTTGGTGTGTTCTTTTGTCTTAAGCTGCTACTGACTATTATTAGGAAGTGATGAAAGTGGAATAAATTAAATCATTTGTAACACACAGATCAGGCAGATTTTGGTCCGAAATCATGAAAGAAAAATGTCAAGCAATCGAATTATATGAGCAAGTAAATGAAAATTTTACGAATTCTATTATTGATCAATTGATTTTTAGTTCAGTTTTTTATTCATCACATTATAGTTACATCCACATCATATATTGGTTTTAAATTAAAGCCAACAACTTGTTTTCTGAATCAACGACTCAACCCGGATAATCGCAAAAGCGTTGAACTATCACGTGTAAACATAATGTAATTAAATCTTAATTTGACGTGTAAAACGTCACTGTCATTCATCATGGAAGAAGTACCAAAACAAATAGGAAAATTTGATGATTAGTTCGGTCAAGTTTTGCTCGATATTTTCTTGGGAAAATACAAACTGTCGTCGACAACGATAATCCAACGTAAGCACACAAAGTGGCAAAGTGCTATAGGCCTACTAACGGTGAGAAGTGCCAAGCATTAATATCACTGCCGGAAGTAGAACAAGATTAGTGCACTGTAAATAAGAACCGTTAGCATCGTCGTGCGCTAACAAACTTGTGGTAAAACAAACTCCAAACAATTGCTGTAAAGTGTTGCTTTCCTCCTGAACGTTCACCTTTAAAATGCATCAAGATTGTCAAGTTAGGCGAACTGGACAAGGGATATGATACGATTCGGTGGTGTGTGAAAATGATGATAAAAAGACGATACGTCTATACATGCAAGAGAGCAAGCTCCGGGAAATCGATTTTATTCCGTAAAAGTGTTCCACAGATCTTTTGACGTTAAAAGTTCTTCAAATCGGTGGAAGGATATCGGCGAGTAGTGAGTCCATAAATTTCATTCGTTATTTAGTGGATTTATCGTCTCAATAGCCGGAAAAAGTCGTCTGCATCATCAACCTTCCGCCGAAACAGCTGGAACGATGGAAAACGGGAGTCTGCATCTCGCGTGGCAGTTGTTGAAGAAAATTCCCCCGGTATGCAGGAAGGGTTGAGAAGTGTGATTGTTAGGAGGGGATATATCCTTTTCTGCGAGTGTTTGTGAGTTGTCTTTTTTTTCCAGAAGTGCCAATAAGAAAAACCCTATTATCCTGCTGGTAGTTTATCCAAGCAAGCGAGTGAGAAAGAGAGTAGAGATGGATACATGAGAGGAGCAGAAAATATAGTTGCGTGTGTGTGTTTATGCGCGCGTGAAAGAGAGTGCAAGAACAGCACGAGACGACAACGTCGGTTGGACGACGACGAGAGCGCGCAGAAAACCTTGTGCGTGGTATTTCGAAACGGAAGCTGCTGGATGCCCAACATCACGCAAACCGGAACAACGAAGACAGAAGCACGTCCAGTGGTTCATCCGGCTAGCAGCATCCTGTCCGTGGAGCATATACGAGAAACAGCTTTCGACATCGTCATTGTGCCGCTGCTACCAAGCCAGCTGCTTCGGTTGCAGTTTCTATCGATGCGTGGGAAGAGCAGATGCACACACTGTGAGACCAGATTGGTGCAGGGCTGAACCGTTGACCCGTTCAAGTCCGGGAAAGTAAAAGTAGGAACGACTGAAACACAGAGCGAGCGATAGCTAGAGTGGGAGAGAAAGAGAGTGTGAGAGAGAGAGAGTGAGAGCGATAGTGAGAAAAAGTGGTTGAAAGGAATGGTATTTTTCTAATTCTTGAACTAGGAAGAAAAACTGGTGTGTGCTAATAATGCTTTGGGGCAGTCTAGGCTCCTCCAAGCCGACCGTGTTCGATTTTGTTCGAAACACTGGTTGGAAAATTGCCGAACCGGACGAGGAGCGTTGCCTTGTGTGACGTGCGCCAGATGGTTTGTGTGGTGAAAAATATGCCCTAACGTGCCCGTCACGGGATCCATTTTCATCTAGTATCATTCTTTCTGTGCTTTTCCGATAGGAATATACACGCAGCGAAACGCCGAAAAGTGCTGGAAAGAGAGTGCCTGTGAATATTGTGCGTGTACTTGTCCCCATCGCTCATCCGGATGACGGATAGTGCTCGGGTGAAGAAGTGATTACCAATAGTTTTCCGCGTAGGGGCATTTGATGGTGTCGCGATTTTCGTTAAAAATTCCTCCAAAAGCCCGCGGCTGTACGTGTGAGTGATTCGGGAAATCTCATCGCGTTCGCGTTGTTATCGCAGGCTTACGGTTTGTGCGTGCTCTGGTGCTAGTTGTACGTGTGACGCGTGTTTACCGTCCGTGTGCTGCTGAAGAAGGTGCATCGGTCTAAGCGAAAGGCGAAAAAAACAACGCAAAGAGAGATCGAAAATTCTATATTTATCGAATCGTGGGCATAGCACAGCGTTTGTGAGGGTGTGTGTGTAAGTCGGTTTTTCCTATTTCATACCGTTGGCAGCGATTGTGTTATTGCCGCTAGTTTGCTCATCATAGTAGTCCTCAAAAATTTCGGCGACTGTCAACTCGCTTCATCCTGTCAGTTTGCTACGCGATTAGCAGCATCCACAATAGCAGCAGCGGCATCAGCAGGCGTGCCCGAAATTGTGTAGGGAAAGCATCCTGGTGCAGAATAGTTGTCGAACTCCGACTGAATAACCCCCGGCACGGCAAGCGGAACACCGCCTAAGCAGGATATCCGCCCGAACCATCGATAGCAGCATTGCCGCCGCCGGGGTGTCGGAACATTTCGGTTTGAAGCGAAATCGCCTTTACGGAGCTGGCCGGACCGGTATCAACATCAAGCGGTGCGCTATAATGAAGAGGCGCAATGCCGACTGTGGCAAAATACGACGGCCCATTAAAAAGAACAAAATAGCGGAACAGATTGGCAGGTGAGTAGAGCAAAATAATACTTAGTCCCTATAGCAGCCCGAAGTGCGGTTTCTAGGATAGTTTATCGTTTGTTATTGCCAGTACACTCAGACTAGGGACGCGTGTTTTTCCGCGCGTGTCCAACAGAACTTGCGACGGCTCTTCTGGCGGACAGGTAGAATCCTCTCATTGATTCTAGCGTTTCTCTCAAGGCTTGTCTGCCCACGACACGAAAAAGCTTGTGCTCTTGGGATGTTTCGATGAAGCGAGATTCTCTCCGGTATAATATATGCCTGCTAGCTAGGTGCAATAGGTACAAATGCTCCCCTTCGAACAACCCTTCAGAGGAAGGGAAAAATTAAACAGGAATGGAAAGTAATTGAACCAAAAATTCGGGTGAATTTATCTACCACTCTTGTTTTGACGCGCCGGGTTTTGTAAACAAACGATGAAAAACCGATATGGAAGAAAAAGAAGCATGCGTTGGATAACAACACACGGAAAATGTGCTAATACGACGAATATCCCGATAATGTCCTCCCACGGGACACATGCGGCACGCGTTCGTCGCTAGCGATAAAGATGACGTGTGTGAAATATAATGATTTTTGTTATTAGTGGCTGCTCGACTCTATGACACCTGAACCGATGCTAGCGAAATAGGAAGCTGTCCCCCCTGAAATTTGATGCAATCGAAACATTAGTCTATCAATTTAAGCGAGAAAAAATATCGCGAGAGGATGAAGAAAAACATTCCAACTTTTTCCCTTCCCACTTGTTGTTGGTGGTATGCATTTTTGTTTGTTTGCATAATAGCATGGCATTTCGGGCCCGTAGATCATAGTTTCGGAATGTGTCAAATCTGCCGGATCAGCACTGTTTTTTTTCTGCAATGTTTATCTTTCTGTCTGTGTTTCATTCGTGTATGCCGATCGAGCGCGACCTGACCCATGGTGATATAATTCCTCTCACAACAGCTGCACAGTTTTGAGCCTTGCTGTTTTCCTTCTTCCTTTTTTGTTGTTGCTCCAAATGCTGTTTCCTATGTGCAGCTGCCATCAGCTGGTCTACATCGATGCCAAATGTGGTAAAAAAGGTAGAAACATTAAACTAACAGCACTAAAGGTGTTTCCGATGGTGTCCTCCTTCGGAATGGCTAATTATCGTTTATCGATGGGTTGTTTTTCATCCGATCTTTACTTCTGCTTCGTTTTTTCATCTGTTTGGCGTAGCAAATGCGTTCGGTGACCTATGTCTGAGGCAGAAATGTTTCCAGACGAATGGAGCTTAGCTTAGCTCTACCTTTCAAAATCTTCAATCTTAGTTTAGAATCGAAAAATTCTCTAAAGCACTGTATGGCTCTCGACAGTTGAATAAGAAATAGTTTTATTGCTACAATTTCCGGTTTGGTTGTATTCCGGTAAGAAGACAGGGGTAAATTAATTATAACGCGTTCACTTTTACTTCCAGCAACACACTGCTCTACTTCAAATTCCTTCTACTATGGGCGTCCGTGATCACAGCAGACTTCTTACTCGAGTTTCGCTTCGAGTTCCTGTGGCCGTTCTGGCTGTTGCTCCGTTCCATATATGATTCCTACAAATATAAAGGACTGGTACGTATCAAAAGTGTAACACACGAATCGCAAGAGGCACAATTAATGAAGCATTGCTTTTCTGTTTAGGCTTTCTCGGTATTGTTCGTTTGCATTGCCGTCACCTCGGATCTGGTATGTTTGTTTTTCATCCCGGTTCAGTGGCTGTTTTTCGCCGCCAGTACATACGTATGGGTACAGTACGTATGGCATACAGGTAAGCAAGGAAATCAGTACCTTTTTGGTATCATTTTATTTAAATTTTTAATAAAATTCCAGATAAAGGTGTCTGTTTGCCGACGATAATACTGTGGCTCCTGTTCGTTTACGTGGAGGCTGCCCGGTGGAAGGACAGTCGAAATATACCGCACCTTAATCTCTGTCGACCGTTCGCTGCGCATTGGTAAGACCCATGAGCCACGTGAGCAACAAGTAACAATTCTTAAACTGCTCCTTTTTTAAATACGCACTTTCAGCATCGGCTATCCGGTGGTGACGCTTGGGTTTGGTTTCAAGAGTTACGTCGGCTATCGCATACGGCAGCGCAAGCAGCGCGAGGTCGCAAAGGATAACGATTTCTACATGCAGTTGCTGCAGGAAGCACTGCCAAAGGAGGAATCGATCGCAACGCTAGAGCTACCGGTCGATGGAACGACGAGTGCCGGCGATCAATCGACACAGAAAGAGCTCGTTCCGGTGGCGCTGCCGAACAGCAATGGTCTGAATAGTAGTAGCGGTAGCACTACGAGTAGTCGAAGTGATACAGGGCAGCATCACCATAACCATCATAATCACAATCACCATCATCATAACCAGCAGCAGCAACAGCAGCAGCAGCATCCGAGTAAGAATGCTCAAAGTTATAAATCCTCGAGCAGTAGTGGCGCATCGAGTACGCATGTTAATGGGCACGTTAGTAGCGGCAGCTCACCATCATCGTCGAGCTCGAGCACGATGAATGGTGGGCTGAATCATGTATCACACCAGCAACAGCAACAGAGCTCTTCCAAACATCGCAAAAGTTTGGACAAGGACAGTGGCGGCAGTAGTAACGCATCGTCTAACGCCACCAGCACGTCAAATTCCGGCAGTAGGATGAATGGTGGCAGCAGCAGCAGCAACAGCAGTGCGGTGGCTGGGAACTATTCCTTTAATCAAGCCACCACATTCCAGCAGAGCAGAGGAAGTAACGCTACCAGTAGCACCGCTAGCAACACAAGCACCAGTAGCAGTAACGGTGGTAGTGCAAACAGTACAAAAGAAGGCTCAACCACTGCGACGTCAGTGGGAGGAAGCATTCAGTGCAACGGTGGTACAGTATCGAAAGATTCCAAGGAAGGTACTGTCGTTAGCGGATTGTCCGCACGCAAGGATCACGATAAAGAAGCGAACGGTAGTAGTAGCAGCTCCTCGTCTTCTTCGTCTGGTTCCACAAAACATGGCAGCGGTCAGCCGGCAACGGCAGCGCCATCGAATCGCTCGAAAAATCCCATCGAAAGTGGGACGACTCAAGTGAGCAGCAAGACCGTCGTCACCAGCAAACAGAACGGACACGTTTCCCATCTTCAGCAGACAGCGGAAACAGCGCAGCAGCAACAGTTAGTAGCCATGGAAACGACACCAGTTGCTGCCGCCGAAGCGAAAGCAGGAGGTCGTTCGGGACGTAAAAATCGCATCAAGAAAGCGGCCGAACAACAGGCGAATCTGTCGGCGATCGCCAAGCTTTGCGCCACGCTCGCATTAGCTTCCTCCGTGACAACACTCACTACGACGACGGCCACCAGTGGTGCTTCATCGGCTGGCTCCGCTGGTAGCGGTGGTGATAAAGGAACAACCGTCACCGTAACGTCGCCCTCATACACCGGTTCCGGCTATGTGTCATCCTCAGCTGCCTCGACTAAAGACAATCACCAGCACAACGGCGAATATATGCAACAGGTCGCAGCACACGATGGTAGTGATGTGGCGAGCGACGATCACGAGGTGTCTTCTCCCCCAGTAACAACGGTAGTGATGCAGAAGGTGTGTGAATCGTGCCCGCGTTTTGAAGGAGAGCTGAAAAAGCTACGTTCGGAGCTGGCATCGCATCGGCAGACGGAGAATGAGATGCGGCAGAAGTATGATTCCACCACCAACAGCCTGAAAGGGTGCATGCAGGCCAAGCAAAAGGAGTTCGATGAACTGCAGAGCAGGTAGGAAAGGAGAAGTGGAGCTAAATTAGAGCAATTACTCAAGCGATTCAGTATTTAACTCTGTTCTATGTTTTATTGTTCAAGATTTGAAAACGGAAAATACGGATTTTTATTTTTCTTCTCACTTTTCTCACAGATATCAAGAACTCAGCAACCAGCGGCAGCAGGAGCGCCAAAATTTGCAAACTGTTGAACGGCGGCTGGGTGAGGAGCGACGGCACCGGCAGTCACTGGAGGCGCAGCTAAACAACGAGCGCAAGTACCGCAAGCAGGCCGAAGAAAAGGCGGCACGGACGGAGTGTGGCGAGGCGTGTAAGATGAAGAAACAGCAAATGGATCTGGAACTCGAAAAGATGCAGCACGAGCTGCTCAGCATGGAGGAGGCGAAGCTGATGATCGAAAAGCAGGCACGCAATTTCGAGCAGGAGGTAGGAGGAGAACCGCTGGAGGGTGTGAATGTCGATTGGGTGCGAGCTTTAATTTGATTGTTTCTTTTCCTTTCCGCGCGACGCAGATGAGAAAGATGGAGCTGCAGGTACGAAGTCGTGAAGCGCAGCAGAACACGGAGGTGCTGATGAGCGCCTTGGCGGCGATGCAGGATAAAAACGCGACGCTGGAAAAGAACCTTTCGGCTGAAACGAGAGTTAAGCTGGACTTATTCTCGGCCCTCGGGGGCATAAGACGGGAGGTTGAAATTCTGACCTGTAAGTTATTCCACTGCCCTAACTTGTTCCGTTTGTGCCTGCTCACCCTCATCATTGAATCAATACACAGGTTCGTTGCGTTCAAAGGAGAAGGAAATACTGGACCTAAACGCCAAGATCGTACAGCTGGTGGCGGTCATGCCGACCATGCCGAACGATGCTCTCTGTCTGACCGGGCACGGTGGTGGAGTGGGTGCGGATGGCGGAGGTACATCGATGATGCGGTTGGCCGATGCACCACAGCTGCTACCACAATCGATGACATCCGGTGGCCATCTAAATGGTAGTATCGGTGGTCCGGGCAATGGCAGTGGGGCAGGTGTGAACGTTGGCGTTCAGCAGCAACAGCAGCAGCAACCGACCAGCCCGTTGTCGCTTTTGGTGTCGCAGAACGGCCCATCTACCTTCTGCAGTCAATTAGCCAGTCTCGGGGTGCTAACGTCCACGATGACAACGCTGGCGGCATCGTCCGCATCGTCGGTGCTGTCCGTCGGAGGTCCAAACACTGTCAATAATGGCTGTGGCGTCCATCTATCGTCTGCCGGTGCTGCTGCCGTCGTTGCCGCCGCCTCCGGAGGACACATAGTACAAATGCAGAACGTAAACAGTGGTGGTGGTGGTGGCAGTGGCGGCGGTGGCGGTGGTGGCGGCGGTGGCGGCGGTGGCGGCGTCGGCGGCAGCAACAACTGTCCGGGGTCAGGGCTCGATCCGAATGCGACCATCTACACGCCGAAGAACAATGGCATGGTGGGTGGCACTGAAGCCTGACCGCATGAGTTGTCGTTGTTTCCGCCCCTGCCCACAAGCAGCAACGTCTCCTTCACGTCTCTGCCATCGTCGTCCTTTGCGTCGTCAGCGTTTGTAAGCCTCGCTGCTGGCAGTAGCAGTAACAGCAGCAAGAACAGCACGGTAACTACTACCAACAGCTGCAACCTGATCAGTGCTAGTGTGGCCAACCTGGCGCAACAATTCAACGCACACCACCACCACCACCATCATCACACGCAACATTCGGTCGGAGTTTCAGCTGCAACTAGTTTGCTGTCGCCTTCACACTCTGAATCTTCCCTGCTGCTGTCCAACCATCCTGTTCATCATCTTCAGCAACATCATCACCAGCAGCAGCAGCAGTATCAACAACAACATCAGCAGCAACAACAGCATCGACATCAGTCAAACGATCCGTTCGCATAAATGGTGGAAAAAACTCGACCTTCTCTATTTTACGCAATTTTTTTTTCTTCTTCATACAGAGCACGAATTTCTCTCTCATTTGTTTTCCCTCACTATCAACAACGGTTCCGGCCTGTTTGATCTCATATTGAATAATCTCCTTGCATGAGCGCATATCCTTTGCCGACTACTGGATGGAATGTGTTCGGTCTAGAAGAACAAATCTGCACGATCTGACAATATTACATTTAGCGTTTATTTTATAATTTGCATAAGTTCCTACCATTTATTTCACCTTATGAAACATGATCCAGTGCAACAAAAAATCTACACGAGACGGCTCTCTTTTTCACGATCTTTTTTATCATAAGTTATTTTTTAAACATAGCGGCACGCACACTTGTACTTAATGCTAGCCAAATTAATTTTTTTGTCTTTTGGAACCCACGATTTGCAAACCTCGCTCTCTTCCATTTGCGTTGATTAAACTATACTAGAAATCCTCTGTCGAATATGGTCGGTTTTTTTCCTTCTGAGAGCTCAGTGGAAAAAAGTGCTAAACGTACCTTTTTCCCTCCCTTATACGGTCTTCGTTCGGAGGTGTGCCGGGTGGGTCGCGATCCACTGCATTCCCCTCCGCCACAAAAGCTACGAATCGAATGTCACGGATCGCGAAACCAACTGAACTTATATTGAGAGAATTGTCAAACACCCCCAACGGGAAGGAGAAAAATGCAGACATAATGTTGTGATATTCATATTACTTAAATATATATATACACGTATATTCTTACATATATGTATTTTTTACAATTAATCGTAACTTTAGATTATTTATCATGTACTACACAAAACACACACGCCCAAACACCCTCGATCGCGGTGTCGAAATGCCGGAGCAAAAGGAAAAAAACTACACCTCCTTTCACTCACATCCCGTGCATCGAAAACGAAAAATCCCTCACATTGGAATGATCGCAGCAGACGCAAAGCAGACGTAAGATTCGGATTCGTGTGTTGAGTGATATACACGGACATGCGTAATAGAAACCACGGATTCCATGCCTCCGTTCATAGTCGTAATCCTTTTTGCTCTAACTCTGCCAACAGAGCATACTGCCGCAAGTACTGATTCTTCCAAGGATTTTAGTTAAGTTTCATTGCATCCTAACACTTAGTTTTGTCAAGTTTCCTTTCCCTTCTCCTTATCTTGAGTTATACACGCCTGCCAACTAACCGCGGGGCATCAAAGAGTCGCTTTGCCTTTCGTTTAGCTCAACAATCTCAAGCTTTTAAGTTGCTTTTACGTTTTACGTTGGGTCACAACAAACTAAACTCTCTGCATCAACTCTGCCTGGTTCGTGGTACCTCTACCCGAACCAGACAGACAAACAGATGGCGTAAAACTTCCCAGCAAACGTATCGTTTGACGATGGGACCGAGCGAATTATAACAACATCATGTGTAATCTGCGTGACTAGCGTGCAAGAACAGTAATGCAGTATTGTGAAGACGATGTCTCTTACTGGTTGGAGATATAATATAAAAAGCGACATAAATCGATCGTTGTATCATGTTAGTTGCATAGGAAATGAGAAGGAAAACTGTGTAAAAAGGAAACAGCGACACTGCAAACAAATCCACCATGCACTAATAAATACAATTACGAAGTTGAAGAATGAAACGAAGCGATTAAAACAGCAGCTACGAAATGTGGAAAACATGTATTATAATGGAGAGAAGAGTTTAAAAGATACAGAAAACGTAATGAAATATTGAGCACTCTCTCTCTCTCTCTCATACACATACACACAGCGGTGGAGTGGACTTAAACAATTAGTAAAAGATAAGAAATAACACTTAACAACACACACGTGAGAACAAAACACAATACATCATACTACAGAAATATCGAGATTGACTATGGCTAACTATCGGGATAAGCGGACACAACAACGCAAAACGCGTTAAGCGATATGAGAAGCAGTACAGAAAGAAGTAATCGAAATAACACTATGAAAGGGTGTAATCATGCGACAGAAGAGAATAAAGCAGCAGGTGATATAAATGCAAAGAAGAAAGAAGTTTCGTGTCATTGTTTTTTTTTTACTAAGTATTTTATTGCGTTCATTTTGTAACAGAGCGCCTGCTCGTTGTGCTGACAGAGGTAAACTGGATTGCTGGATTGGAAGAGTCCTGTCCTGGTTGGTCGATTGTCCTTTTAAAATGTTTTGGTGCACCCGAAAAAGGGTCTGTTGGTTACGAATGGAACGAACAAGAGTGTCCATGTTGCTAAATTGTTAAAAGAAGATACATCGTAGTAACCATCGCGCGAGCTCTTTCTCTCTAACAAAACGCCCATTTGTTCACCAATGTGAATTGAGTGCTACTAAATACACCGACTAAGGTAAGCAAAAAAAAAAGCATGCAAACAAAAGCCCGAACGGATTAGGCTTGCTCGAGGGCAAGCTTTGTCCGCGATAGCTGCACAGTGTACGTTTCCTGCACGGCCTGCGGAAAATCATCTTCAGCAGCCGAGTATTGCACGTCGAGCAGGACGGTGAATTCCTTCGGAAAGCAAACGTCCCCTTCACAGAGGTTTAGTTTAAAGGTAAGCGCAAGTACGGGTGCCGGTTCTTCGTTCCCATTGCTGCCCGCGATGGGTTGTGCGTTGATGAGTAAGTTAAGCGTGTGGTCGGAAGCCGAATCGATCGTACCCTTAGTCGATTCACAGCTCCATCCCGTCGAGGGCAACTCCAGCGACCAGCGTTGTGGTGCACCTTCCGTAAGTTTCGTCGTGCGCTCCGGGAAGGCTAGATTGAATGTTAAGCTTACTGTGCCAGCGCCACGGTGTAATTGGAGAGGTCGCAGGCCCTTCAACGACGAGCCTTTGACACTATCCAGCTCCTCCGGAACGCAAAAGCTTAGCTTTATTGGACGGATGGTGCTTTCGGAGAGGTTGGCCACCAACAGTTCGTGGTTGTTCGTGTCCGCAATGTACAGTAGTTGCCCGGTACGGTCGAGACAGAGACCAGCAGGTTCGCTGAAGCGTCTAATCGAGCCGTTCGCTTCGCGAAACTCGCACGTCGTGGCGCAGTTCGTAGAGGCGTCGATTTTCTTCACCTTGTGATTGTACGTGTCCGCAAAGTAAATGCAACCATCGACAGGGTTATACGCGACACCGAGTGGATGCTGAAACTTGGCCGCGTACTGCTTCCCGTCCACATCGCCGAACGCGAAAAGATCCTGCGAGAGGTGGAAAATATCGATTAGGTACATGGATTTTAAAGCACGGTTGAATTAGCTGTTCGACTTACCACCGGATTCCGATCCCCGCCAGCCACAGCCATAACCTTGCCGTCGGTAAGGGATATTTTTCGGATCGCCGAACTTTCGCTGTCCGCCAGATACACTTCCTTTGCCTCTCGGTTGATTGCCAGCCCGGACGGTTGTGCAAAAGCGGCACTGTGCGGGTACGACGTGTTTCGGTTCTGCTCGTGGCCACTGCCCGCAATGGCCACACATGCTCCGGCATTGTACTTCTTAAATTTCCACCAAATCGTATCCTCCAGAAAGATGGCCCAAATTTGATGGATACCGGCCATGGCGATAAGCAGCACGTGCTTCACCGGCGGTGCGCTCGATTCGTCCGCATGGAAAGACATGTCGAGATCGCGCGTCGAGTACACGGCCACATCCCACGGTGAGGAAAGCACCTGATCACGTCCACTCTTGCCGCCGGTACGATCATTTCCCTGCGTGCCATTTCCCGCCATCGTGCTCACCAGCCGTGTCTTCAAATCGATCTTTCGAATGGCATGATTTTCATTATCCGCCACAAATACCACATCCTGCCCGTGGAAAGCAACACCCTGTGGAGCGTTAAAGCGTGCCTTGGTGAAATTGCCGTCCACAAAGCCACTGTCCTTGCCACCAATTTTATGCAGCACCGTACCGGAAGCATCAATGATCAGTATGCGATGATTACCCGAATCAGAAACGGCGAAAATTTGCTCCTGGTCGCCACTGTCGCCATGATTAGCGCCGTCCGTCGTTGGCTGCGAGCAGGCAATTTTCCCCGGGAATTTCATATTCGTCGCCAGCGTTGCCGTGTTGGACACATTGATCGGCAGCGAGTGGCTCTGAATCTCGCCCTTTTCTTTGTAGTATCGTATTGCGCTGCCGACGTACAGCTTCAGATCCTCAAAGTTGCCCTCACCCATAATCACGAACAGTGGGTTCGCCCGGGGTCCAAAAATCATCAGCGTAGGCCAACACTGGACGCGCAACTTGCGCCACATCGCCGAAACGTTGTCGTTTACGACGGGATGAGAAATTTCGTATCGCTCCACAGCGGCCCGGATGTTGTTCGAGTCCTTCTCGTTCTTGAACTTGGCGCTGTGCACTCCCACTACGGCCAGGCCCTGCTCGATCGGGTACATATGCTCTAGGCGCTTCAGGTTCGGCAGAATGTGCATGCAGTTGATGCAGCAGTAGGTGAAGAAGTCCAGCACCACTATCTTCCCGCGTAGTGAACCCTGCAGCGTGAGCGGTTCCGTCACGTTGAACCAATCGAGACCGTCCGGGAACTCGGCCGATACACTTTTACCCTCCCGGTCGGCCAGTTTTAGATAGTCTAAAACCAGTTTCTGCCGCTTGGCCGCATTGCTTCCGGCGGAAAATAGGTCGTCCGCCAGTTGGTTGCTATTGCCAGCCAAGACCTCCATCATGTCCTGACCTTCGGGCGATGTGCTCATTCTGGAACCTATTTTGAACGAAACGTAGGACAACGGATCGCGTGGGAGATGGGAGGATCGCTGGATAAGGTGATGATGGTATCGATTGTTTACTTGTCGCACTGTTGCCGCTTTGGCTACTGCGCCTATTGTTTTGATTGGTAGCGTTTTTTGACAGAAGAAACGCCTCGAAAAAACAATAAACAGTGCCATGTGTGCGTGTCTTTTGGGGCTGTTTTCTTTGCACCAGATCGTGAAATAGCAGCTAAAGCTACTTTAATTATCTTCACGTGAGAAGAAAACTTTTGAAAACGAAGCTCATATCATCGTTAATGTGGTGGTTTCTTTTCCAGCACTTCGATGAGCAATGTCCTGCGTCACTAAACAAAAAACCGTATCACACTACGATGTGCTGAAGGTTGCGCGAACTGCAACTTTGGAGGAAATACGAAAGAACTACCAAACCCTAGTTCTTCTGCACCATCCCGACAAGCAAAGCAAAACGAAGAACCAAATAGCTAGGTCGACTGACGAATCGGACACGTTCATTCGTATAGATGAAGCCTGGAAAACGTTACGAGATGATCGCTTGAGGCGAATCTACGATGCCGAGCTGATGCAGCAGACGGAGGAGTACTTTGTAAATGAAGTTCTAAAGGCGACCGATTTTGAAAGAGACGAAGAGGAAGGCAGCAGCTTTCATACGTGCCGGTGTGGTGGATACTATATTCTGCCGGAAGATAGTCCGATTTCGGAAACGATCTACGTATCGTGCGACGAATGTTCACTGATAGTGCAGGTTGATCCCGTTCAAAGGCATTGAGTTTGTAAGGATAAGATGATGGACTAATGTTACTTATTTTAAAATATAATGTTGTAATGTTTACTTATTTTTAAATATAACCAAATCGTTCAACAAACCATTTGGAAACGAGCTGGTGAATTTAACATCATATCGACGATATCGACATTGGATCTTGTATTGACTATTTATCTTGGGCGGGAACCCATCTCCTACACTTGTAAGGTCTCCTACACGTTGTCTGTTGCAATCAAATACCTTCTACGGTATTTAATTTTTATGAAGTTATTGATACCACAGCTTCCAAACTTGGCGATTGCCGATCACTTTGATATAAATCGCTTTACATTTAGTCCGAGAAAACTGATAGTTTGCAGTACTAGTAATCTTAGCCTAACTTATCGTTTGCGTTTAGCTACTAACCTTGGGCAGAGAAATGTCAATTTTTTCCGTCGCGTCATTAAAAAATCGAAAAAACTTTTCCATTTCCAGCAGGCAGGAAAGTAAGCAAGCGAAAATTGCGTGATTTTCTGCGTGAAAAGCCGTGTGTGTATCTCGTAAACGTTTAACCGTCGGTTCCGTCGTCATGAACGCATTCGGTGATAACTTCGAACAGTCGGAAGTGGATCCGGCAGCCGAGTTCCTGGCCCGTGAACAGAACGCGCTCGCTGGACTGGAGGATGAAATTCCGCCCGTAACTGCAGCTGCTTCGGCTTCCAATGGTTCCGTCGACGGAGATCCCGTGCCGAAAGCAGGTTCGTGAAATGTGCTTTGCTTCCGGGTCACAGAAGTAGCCCATGAAACGCAGCATCATGCACACGATCGCTTCGCGTATTCTCACAACAAAAGTGTCTGCTAGGTTGGATGAGGGCATTAGTCATTCGTCATCATATGCCATCGTGCCATAATATTGCTTATAGATTCTCCCGTATTGTGGGTTACGCGCTGATACGGCATTCAATAGTTTCGTCACGTGTTTCGTTAATCGAATTAACGATGCACGATAGCCCAGTCAACGGACGGAGAGTGTTTTCCGCCTCTAAAATGCCACGGCCTCATTGCTATACTCTGTTGTCCGAATCGTGCTTATCGTACACACTGCAATATGTAAACGCTTATCTACTTTTGGCACCGCCTTTCACTGATGCTTTGTTCGTCGTGCTGTTTTTTTTTCTTTGAAAGAGCGTATCACAAGCTGTAAAGATCAGTCAGCTTCATGTTGCTGCATATGGATAGTGTTTTGTGGTTCAATGTTTCTATGTTTTATTACTATAACCGTACAACCAATGATTATACTCACACTCCCTTCATTCTACACGCATCATCTTTGGCGAGACGATTGTCGATAACAAATACTCTTCATCCAAAGTTCCATCTTCCAAAATGTATCCCCATAACCATGATGCTCACAGTGGCTGCAAAAGCTCGAGCGCATGCAGTTTTCTAATCTAATTTTTATTTGTTTCATCTTTTCTTTTATTCTTCTTTTCCGGATACATATCAACACTCTCGCGTCTTACTTACCGACGGCCACTTTGATCGAACTGTCGTTTATTCTTTTGGCTTACTCTTGTTTCGCTTGGTAACGAAATACGGTTATGACTGTTGGTTTTGCGTTGTGCTTCAAACTAATTACCACACAAAAATACAACCAATTTTTGGAATAATTTGTACAAATCAACCGGTCGCGATGTATTAACGAAACATTTATGCTAAATTAACTTTCTTCACCTTCTATGAACTCCGAACCGAATGTGACGAAAAATTAATACGAATACATGCCAAACACTACCCGCAAACCGCAAACACACATACACACACAAACAAACAGAATCGACAGGACTCGAAAACGAGCTAAACGGAAGCTTTGAAATGATCAGTAATGCCGATGCGCAAGATCCACCTACTACAGCCGATAATAATCCCAACACAGGTAAATAAACTATTAAAAGCAAACAGGTCTTACTAATACGCTCTTGTGTTAGAAGTAACAACCAAACATGGGAATACAGTAGGTGTTAGCAGTTCGTTCCATTTTCGATCGTTCGTGTAGCAAGTGTTAGCGAAGACTACTTAGATGCAGTTGGAATGATGACCACTAACCGTTTCTAGTGTTTTGGTAACATTTTCTACTTCAATACAATGATAAAATATGTTGATTCCTTCTTCTAATTGGCTTGCGCATTCGGAATTTGATGGTTAATAATACTTCTAAAATTGTTATTGCTCGTTTTGAACTTAACACTCTTTTCAAATTTCCTCACCATAAGTTGTCAGCGAAATACTGAAAACATATATTGAAACAACAAAAAATACATGAACAAACAAACGTTTTTGCTGTAGCGCGTTTCGCTTCGCTTTATGTTTCTAAGCAATGGTTTTTAAGTTTACACGTACGGTTGTCATATATCTTTTTTTCATTATGTTTTTTTTTCTAATAATATCTGTACAAATGTGTTTCTTTTCCCCCTTCCACTTTCTTAGAAGATGATAATGATGATTTTGCAGGCTTCACAGGTAAGTGGAAGAGAATGGGTGGAATGTTAACTAAGTAAAATGCTCTAATTCTGTTGCACCCTTTGTTAGTGAATTCGTTCTAGCGTTGTTTAATATACAGTATGTATCTACGTACCTTTCGTTTTCCGTTAAATTTCGTTCGCACTTTTGTTGCTGTATATTTCCTTTTTTTACGTTAATGGCTGCTGTAGTTTTGATTGGCAAAACTAGACAAGATTCACCAGAAAGAGCAATACTTTCTTCACTACTATCTTACTTCTATGCTTCAGAACAGAATACAAGAGCAAAAAAAGTCATTGTGTAATGATTTAAAAAAGGACACTCAAGCGGCGGATGCAACATTGACTAATGTTTTGTGATGATCGCTTTTTTTCCCACCCCCTCCCGTCAACTAAATAGTGCCGAAGCAGGTGACAGAAGAACCGGAAAAGATACGCAAGTGGCGCGAAGATCAAAAGGCCCGGTTGGAGGAGAAGGACCGCGAGGAGGAGCGTAAAAAGGAGGAACTGCGTGAGCAGGCGCGCAAGGAGCTGGAAGACTGGTACAAGCACCACGAGGAAACAATCTCCAAGACGAAAGCCGCGAATAGGTAAGCACCATTCAACGTCTGATTCTGTGCTGTCCTGTTTGTTGTCGTGTTTTGCCCGGTGTAGTATGACGGAACACGGAACAGAACGGAACGCCCGGGAAAACAGAAACACATGTCAATAGCGTTTTGTTTTTGTGCAAAAATTCTCTAACCCATCTGTTATGAAACGTCTTTTTTTCTTCTCCTTTCGATAAACAAAAACCAAAACCAAAAAACTGAAAAAACTTGTAACTCGTACTAACCAAACAACTTTTACGCGGTTTGTTTGCTAAAAAAAAATGCGCCAAACACACAGGGAATCGGCCAAGTAAGTAGAAAATCAATTGTGTGCAATTACGTTTGGCTTGCGTTGTGTTGCATCCCTCTTTTCGTTTTGACCATCTCCATCTTTTGTTTGGTTCAAAATTTTGGGTTTCACTGCTAGTGAATTAGATTCTTTCGTTTATCGTGTGCGTGTGTGCGTTAGTTGTGTTTTATTAACGAATAACTAACCGTAACTAACAATATAATCTTTTCAAATTAAATACTTTTCTAAACTATGTTATTAACACCGAGTGTTTACTCCACAATCACCCGTCCAAAACCTGAAACCAAAAAAAAACTAACGTTTGTGCATCGGTTGAACGTCATTTTCGATTGAATTGGCATGTTTTTATGTTATTTTACGTTCTCATGTTGTGTATCGGTCGTTCGGGAGAGCGTATGTGTGCGTGAAAGAGAAAGAAAGAGCGTGAGAGTGTGAAAGAGCTGAAAAGCAGCTGACCTAGTAGGCATGAAAATATGATTTTTAATTTGTATCCACCTCTTCCCCGGTGCGTTTGTGTTTCGATTTTTGCGACATTCCAGAAACGCCGAGAAGCAGTTCGTGGCGGAAACGGACGAGATCGAACCCGGCACCGAGTGGGAACGGATCGCGAAGCTGTGCGACTTTAACCCGAAGACGAACAAATCCAGCAAGGATATCTCGCGGATGCGCTCCATCATTCTGCAACTGAAACAGAACCCGATTCAGGCGACCAAGAAGGTTTAAACCGAGCGACCGCGCAACATTTGCACATCCATCCATTATCCGGCGCCGAAGGAAAAAAGGTGCACGGTGCAAAGCGGTCTTGATAGAGGAGAGGAGTAGGAGGAGAAAACAGTCGGTGGGATCACCTACAAGCATTGAAAAGGAAAAAGATTGCAACAAAAGGTGACATGATGCGTGGTAGTATAAATATAAATTAAATATAAATAGTCACACTGTCATCGCATATGCGACGGCACGAGTTGGGGCGAAGCGTGACAGAGAGAATATATAAAGATATATTACACAGTATATAAGTAAACTGGTTACAGCTGGAGCACTAATTCCTCTCAATCCTTCCCCTCACCCAGCAGTAAGGGGCACGTAGGCAAACACGAAACATTCATGTGCGAAAGCGTTTAGAGATTAACGAGGACAATGAATTACAAAAACAAAAAATAAATGAGAAACAATACAGTTGAATCATTGTTGAATCCATTTCTTTCGCTTTCGATTGCGACGCCGCATGGTTTTGGGGTAGTAAAAATAAACAAACAAGTCACAAATTTTTATTATCATTTATCGCAACGATCGAGCTTCCTTCCTGCGGTATAACATTCATGTATTGGGGTTGAATCCGTACACTATCTTTGCTATTAATGGTGATGTAAAAACACATACATACATAGTTTGAGTCAGATGAGACGTTGAGATGTTATTCGTATCGAATTCTTATTAATGACGAATGAAAAAACAATTTTTTGGTCGGTTTGTTTATCGCTGAGAATCGTAAAAAACGGTGCAGAATTATACTTTTATTCGTATTGCTTTGTGGAGTGTTCGATGGGGATGTAAATCGTGTTATTTTTAAATATTGTAGCTTAAGATACTTTGTCATACGCATGCACGATGATAGGAAGAGATCAAATCGACGTGACGGGAAAAATAGCCTCTTTTTGCGGGATTTCAATAATGGCAAAACACTCCACCACCACCACCAGACGACGCGTGGTGGGTGGAGGGAAGGGAGGAGAGGAAGGGGGGGGGGGGTCGGTACGATAAACTATCATCTCTAATTGTCTAAATTCAACACGCTCTAAAATCTGGCGCTTAGTGACTAATATCTAGTATTATAAGGTGTTATAAGTGTTTTTGCTAATGCTGCTTGAATAGCTATAAAAATCCTTTTTCCTGTCACTTCTCCATCCTGGTTGCTAGAGGAACATATTTGCATATGTGTGTGTGTGTTTGGCTGTGTGTGTATGTATGTTTATATATGTGTGCATGTGTAATAACAAACTTTCGTTAGTACGTGTTACGTGTGTGTATGTTACACGTATATCGTTAAAATAGTATTCAAATAACGCCAACGCTTGCGAGAGCGCATTTGCACAATATTATTACAACAAACTAACAAACTAGCGCGTGCGCTTGCACCCTAAATACGTAGATGTTGCATGGTGTTTTCGATTACGATAATTTTGCCTTTCTGTCGGTGTTGTCTACTATGCATTTAACACAGGTTCCTTCGTTGACCGCCTGTTTTTTCCCTGCTGCTTACGTTATATTATAAAATTTTGATTTAAAAACATCTTGCCTTGGGTGTGTGAGTGCGCCTAGTATGGATTAGTTATTAGTTAGAGAGTATAATAGTACTGCTTTTAGGTTACTCTTGTCATTATTGCATATCGTTACATATCGTTTTTCATCGAGCGGATTGGTTACTTCAAGCAAATCCATCTTCATCTGTTCGTTTTGTGAAAGTTCAGTAAGTTTGTTTCCATTCCGGTTCGGTTGCAGTTAAAGCTGTGTGTTTTTGTTTTTTTTTGTTGTTGCTTAGTATCGTGAGTTATCCCAAAACCGAAAGCCATCCTTATTGCATGAAAAATGTGTTGAAAATCGCTCTAAACTATCTGCTCTTGGTCCGGGCGTATAGTAACATGCGTGTTTTGCGTCTGTCTTAAGTGGTTTGAAGTTATTACACGCTCTATTTAGACATAGTTTGACGTTTTTATACCTTGTCGCTAGTATGAAGTACGGTAGTACTGGAACAGGATCAATTATTGTTTTGCATTTTGCAACCCGCTCCGGATTTTTTGTTTAATTCATTGCTTTACTGTTGTGTGCACTACTTGCTTGTTTTTTTTTCGTTATTTTTATATCAATAATATATATGTGTAGAATGTATGTATGTATGTCGATAATCTTAGCCTGATAGATTGGTGCATTTTGAATGGACATTTTGTGACAACTTTCGTGTTTCGACACATGCACAGAAAAATAAAGGACATGCGGACATCTCACGCCCGCAGGGTCCTAGGAACATGAATGTATGTATCTCTTTTCTTCTTCTGTGCTGCAATTTGGTCTATCCTGTGCGTCGGTGTTAGTGTTTAATGTCTTAAAGCAGTAGTTTTGAGATCATCCTTGGTGTAACGAGATCCAGATCCAGTTGCTCCTATCCAGCGGATCGTTTTAGTATAAATGTTTGATTTTTTTTTGCTTCGCTTCTCTCTCCTACTTTCTCTCTACCAGGGGGCCCTAGTTCTTGTACTTGTACTGGTACAACTATATCACCGTGTACGTGCTACTTCGTTAAAACACTTGCTCTATAGTGCGAGTGCGTGCGAGCCAGCTCCATTCTTCCTAACACTTTTGCTACGTTTCAATGGTCCTTTAGAACATGTTATGTATTTTACGACGCGCTAATGCCTGCGTTTGAGTGGGCTTTCTTAAGGGAAGAAGGAAGGTGTATTACAGAGATGGGAAAGGGAAATGCCGTTGGTGTATGCCAATAGTTAAGTATTGCTGCTTTAAATTTAGTATTACATTTGATTGCTTCTCCGTTCGCGGCTAGTGGCTAGAAATGGTAGTTAGTTGAAATTTTTCAATCTACGGTAACAGTTACAGCTATCGGTTATAGTAATCGACCATACCGCCTATGGGCATGCATCTTTACCATATAAATATTCTCTACACTTTGAGAGTATTCTTGCTTGCCACTGGGTGCACCGGCCGTTCCTTTCAGGATCGCTAGTCTTTCATTCCTTTCGTACGTTTGTTAATTTTGTTGGTCCACGGTAAACTCTCCAGCTCACCTCGTCATTCGTGACGAGGTGTGGCCGTTCGTTCGTTCAAATCCACTTTTCTATCACTGGGAATAATATTGCATTCTGAATGGTCTGTGAATGTAATGCACTTCGTACGTATGCAAACGAAACGGATTTTATAAAATAATGCCTACTAAGATTCACACTAGGGTCGGGTTGTTGTCTTGCTTACTTGCAATTGTTAGAGATATAACTACCTTTGTTATATAAACGGTGCGCTGCCGGATTGCTCGCAATGTAATTCTCCTCTGCCGTATCAGTTAGAGATGGTCCAATAGATGTACTTTAGGTGCTTGCCGAAGCCAACGATTTCGAGATCTGCTTATCAGAGAACGCGATAAATTAAATGGAACGAAATGGTACTCCACATTGTAGCTTTACCTTCAATGCTGCATCCTTCGAAACCGATGTACTTGATCGTATCCCAGGGCAACGCGGCTAAACCATCGCTGGTGATGGCACAGTGCCCAACGTTCAGATCCTCGAGCGCTCTGCCGCATCGCTCGTTTGCAATCGCCTTCAGGAAGTGGTCCGTAATGCTCGTATGTGCCACGTTTAGCCGTACCAGCGGCATCGCACGCAGCCAATCTGCCGACGCATCGCACACTCCTTTGCATGACTCTAGATCGAGTGTGTCGAGCTGGGGACAGCTTTCCGTCAATAGCCGCACAAATTCGTCATCGATCAGTGGGCAGTCTTTCGCGTACAGATGCTGCAGTTTGCCAAGCTGCTTGATCGCACCGCACAGACCGGGCCGCGTGAATCTATAGTTGCCCTCGGTCAGGGTAAGGCTACGCAGGTGAGGACACTTTTCGGCCAGCAGTGCCAACATGCCGTCGGTGATGGTCGATGTGGACAGGTTGATCCGCGTGAGGGATGAGTTGAGCAGCAGCCGCGGCAGTTCCTCGTCGTGGAAGCCCTTGTGCACGCGAACGACGTTCAGAAAGATGGCATTTTTCACCAATGCCGGCAGCAGCTCCACGTATTCGATACTTTTGTACAGCTGCAGATTTTTCGCCACGAACCGGATGCATCTGGCAGGGGATGGAGGAAGTGAAAACGAAGTATAAAACGGTAGAACGCACCATATGGTTGCGAATACGTACGAGTGAAACAGTGTCTCCGGTTGTTTCATTGACCGCGTACGGCCTGACCTGGATGCGCTCATCGTTGTTTCCTCTTGCGCGTCCCACAGGTTGTGCGTTCTCCAGCAGGCACCGAAATTGTTCACGACGGCGGCACTTGGGGATGGAAGTTGAAAAGTGCACTCACGCGAGGAGGCACACAATCAGTAAACTTAAACGCGAAACACTATTTACAACGAATAGTTCGATGACGACGACCGAACGAAGAAACGCGAAGCAGCAACACGAACAATAATGTTTATAAACAAAGCAACTGTGGCACTGTGGGCTGTTTGGTGGACATGTAAATAAAATCCTAATTGATGTAACATAAAAGAAAAATATTTGATATACATATTTACAGCCAAAACTATAATATTTTAATCCAACATTTTTGATTTATAATGCATTAAGTGGTCTTGAGCAACTAAAAATTATTAACAAACTCGGATGAAAAAATCATCAACCATCGTGCACTGTTGTCAATTGCGTAAAAGTTTCTGGCCAAAAATAATATCAAATTATGATTCATATGATTTGTAGAAACATAATCTTGTTGCCTTTATTTTTTTAAATTCCTATTTTTCTGCTAACTGATGATTCAGTTGCTGAACTTTAAATACCAAGGATTGACAAGGAAATCAAGTAAAGTTTGTTTTATGAAATGTCGCCATGATGGCCAGCGCATGATGGTGTGAGTTGCGTAACAACACGAGGAGGTTGTCAAAAGTGTTGTTTTCTTTTCTGAACCGGATTGCACCATCGATTTCATCAGCAGGTACGGTAAGTTGTTATTTTATGTTGTAATTACTGTAAATTAACATTTTCTTCATTTTCCCAGCCATGGCCAACTTCGGAGGAGCCGACGCCACCAAACCAAATGTCGATCCCGAGCTGCAGGACTTTTTGATGGCAGAAAACGAGCGTGCCCGGCTTAGTGCACAGGTAAGGCCACAACTGGCTGCCAATACGCTAGTTCGAGAAAGAATACTCTAACCCGTAAACTCTTCTTGGTTCCCGGTTTCACAGATCCACGAGTTCACCGATATTTGCTGGGACAAGTGTGTGGAGAAGCCGAGCAATAAGCTGGACAGTCGGACTGAGTCTTGTTTGGCGAATTGTGTGAACCGCTTCGTCGATACATCCCTCCTGATAACGCAACGATTCGCGCAAAGCTTGCAAAAGAGCCAAGGAATGTAAGGGCAGCGAAAGGGGAATCGGTTTTCCCGCCAGCGCATGAGGGAAAGCAAATTTGGGAAATAGTTCTTAGATTCGGCAGGGTCCTAAGCATAATTGTGTTCTGTTAAATATACGTGCATTTACGTGCGCACATACGAAAATCGTTAGTGTTTAGCGTATGGAAGACTCGGTATGAGTATAATTTATTTCGAGAAAATGAAAAATACTCATCGGAATGATTAGCAGCATGTATTTCGTTATGCCATGAAAGAAACGGATGTGAGGGTTTCCATGGGCTTGTATTTTTCTAATACAATTGGAGGGCAAATTTTTCATTATTGCATTATTGTTAGCATTTAACCTTTCGACACGAACTCATTCACGAGCTCGGCTTGTAAGTTATAGCCCGGAGTTTACAAGGCTCTGCCAGCTTCTTTAAGGTGGTCAAGGATTGCTAAAATTACTATCATTTCTTCATATGAAATTTAAACATAAATCAAAAACTATAGACAAATAAAAAAATATGAGATAAAAGTTACAGGAACACAGGAAACGAAATTAGCTTCAGTTGAAGAAGCTTCTTAAACTCGGCTACTGCGATCACTAACTTGTAGCGTGTGTGTTTTTTTTTCAATAAGAAATTGCTCAACAACAACTATAGTTTCGAGAAAACAACGCTATCACGAAGCGACTATGTGTTGAATGTTGAACAGGGCAACGTGAAAATAGCGTCAAAACAACTTCCTAGAACAGAGTCCATTACAAACACGAGCAAAACTGAGCATTAAATAAAATTGATTAGAAATCGAAAAACCTTACAAACGTTGTTCCTACCTGCAATGCGATAATTGACCAGTTTTTGAAACAGATTCCCTAAACCATGCGAGGTCGTGATATTCACTTTCGTCGCACGTTTCACACTCGATTGGGCATCGAAATCGCTCGGGCAGACGGTTGGCGCCACCTGTTTTCTCTTGAACGTCATTTGAACAACACACACGCACCGGCGGGACGAAATCTTAGGTGTTGATTATGCAAATGGTAGGGCCACGAACATCCGTTGGCGGTCCTTAGCCGTCCGCACGCATCCTTGAACCCATTTTCGCGTATTTTTTACGCGTCCCGAGCACGTGTGTGTGTGTGGTAAAAGGTGAGAGCATCGCGGGATGAGCGTACCGGGAAATAAGTCATCGAAATCGAGCGTGTGTATAAAAGCGCCCAAGAACCGTCTTCCGGCATACAGTGATCCAGCAGAGTTCCAGCGGTGTAGTTACAAGCTACAGCTTCGTCCAGTGGAATAAGCACACAAGCTAGTAGCAGAACAACCCGTCAGTGCCCAGCTCGCATCCGGTACAGGTAGCTTTCAAGGTAATTGTTGTACAAAGTTCTCGTAGTACATTTGGAGGCTATTGGCTAGATGATGTTGGTGACAAAAAATAGTTAAAAAAAGATGCCTTTCAGTGCGTTCGGGTAAGTTATTACCTCCTACAGGTAGGTATAATGTGTCCTTTTCGTTAAGAACTCAATACTACACGTCTTACAAAGTATCGTTGCAGTTGCCGGATTCTACAAGAGTGCTCTACGAACTTGCTCGAACAACATCTTAATGTCCAAAAAAGAAGACGACAAAACTGCCAGTGCGAGTAGCTCATGCAATCAACAAAACGTTCACAAGTGGTGGCTGCCTAGAAATAAAGCTTTCACTTTCAACACGTTGCCTGACGTTGTTTGTAGAGCGCATTACTCTATAACTCTTGCAACAAGTGTCCGTACCTTTCGTTAGTAAGTGCTAGACGTCCAATGTTCCGTTGCAGATGCGATCGAGAGGCAACGCCGAGCTCCGTTTGCTGTTGGTGTCCTGCGGTACCTTGCTGGTAGTGCTCCTAACGCTGGTCGCCGTGCCGGGAGTGACTGGATCGGTGCAGTATGGTGACGCGTCATCTGAGCGTAAGGCACACTACTGTGGTGCGAAACTGAGCGACACACTGGCTCAATTGTGCAAGAAATTCAACGGATTCCGCAAGAAGTCCGGTACGTGGTTCGCTTCCACTTGGGTGGTTCCCCATTCCTAACCTCGCCCCTTCTGCCGTACCGTTTCTAGGCAACATGCCAATGCCGTACCCCGAGCAACGGCTACTAGATGGTGTGCAGGGCGATGTAGAGGAGTTGCGTGAACTGCAAGACCGCTCGACGAACTTGATCCAGCAGGCGCTGATGACGCTGCAGCATCTGAACTCCCACGAGCACGGTTTTCGGCGCGTGCGCCGTCAGGTCGTGGCCGAATGTTGCTATCAAAGCTGCACTCTGGACACGCTGAAAAAATACTGTGCCGACTAAAGAAGACTGAGCGATAGACGTGAGCGAGGAAGCGAGAGGGAGAGAAAGAGATGATACATAAGTCATTTCGTCTATTGTTACTACTGCTGAACTGGAGAGCACTGGAACTAGGACCCCGTTTTGAAATCTTGTGTCATGGACATCTTCTGGTGGAATAAACGTACTTGGAGCACTTGCCCGCTATAGCTTCCCCCGTCAACAAACACTGTGTCTTGTTTTGAAGTTTGGAGGGTCCTTCATCCGGGCGACACACCAAGCGGCAGCCAAAACCGTTCTAATTTCCGATCTTTTCTTTCTCGTTTTTTCTTTCTCCTATCTTAACTGACAACTCAGCCTCCATCGCAGCAAGCCAGCCTCTCTGCCAGCATGTCGTCGTCAAACGGAGTCGGTAGCAGTACGCTGTACGTCCTGCAGGCGTTGGTGCTGCTGTGGACGGTTACCGTGGTTACGGCGAACAAGCGATACTGTGGAGCGGAGCTGGTCAAGGTGCTCTCCTTCCTGTGTGACGAGTTTCCCGATCTGCATACGGCCAACAAAAAAGCAGGTAAGATAAGTCTGTATCTCCAAGTCGGTGTCGGTGCGTGCTCGTGCGATTGCTCATCCTTTTCGGTGGTCTCCCTGTAGTGGACAACTTCAAGATGGACATGACCAGTGAGGAGTGGATGAACGCCGACGATAACACCCAGCAGCAGCAGCAGCAGCAACAGCAGCAGCATCAACAACAGATGATGATGGACCAGCAGCTACAGTCGGTCGGCATGATGGACGATAGGGCATCCGTGCCGATGTGGATGAATATGGTCTACCCGTCCAACTACATGTACCGGCACGGGGCCGGCCACAACGAACTCATACCGGCCCGGTTCCGCAAAAGCCGCGGAGGAATCGTAGAGGAGTGCTGTTTGCGACCGTGCGGCTTGAACCAGTTGCTGCAATACTGCAAGACGGCCAGTGGCTACTAAAACGACGCACCGAGCCGTACGCGTGCAGGTGTTCCCGGACGGTGTAGCGTCCCTTATAGATGTTCATATTTTACCGTCCCATCTATGCATGCGCAACGATCGTCCACGGGGTGCCGCCAACTTATACGTAATCTAGACGAGCCGGCTGTCGCGCAGCTTAGCGGATGGAAATGATTATCGTACAAAATCGAAACGCACTTATCAAACCTACCTATTATAGCCAAAGCTCGCAGGCTCGCTGTTATCAGAATGCTTTACTATGATGTTGCTACAACGCGGTCGGTGCGATCGCCGTCAGACGATATAATGGTTTTGGTCACGCGTGCACGTGTGCGTCACCCGTAGCGGTTCACGCTACGGATTTGGAAACAGTATTATTGGCATGGAACTTAATAGAATAAAAAACAAATCTATCGATATTGGCAAACTGCAAAGTCTAAAACCCAAAAACACACATCGGAAGATAGCGATTTCACCATAATCCACCTGTTTGCGTTTTGATGTTGAAAAAGCACGAAAGAAATCTTAATCTTAATCGCTTGGCTGTGGGAAATACATAAGGTGTAAAAGATTTTACGAACCAATACTCCAACCTATACTCTCCGCAGTGAGCTTCATTAAGCTAACAGACAAAATCTTGAAAAATCAACGACTGCCTCGTCTTCAAAAGCTATTCGAATGCTAGAGTAATTTTCTTACGGTCAAGGACTCTATTACTTGTTGACGGGCCCAAATATGGCAAATTAATTTTGACTCTGGAGGACAATTATTTTACATCCTACTAGATATTAATGAATATTTAAAATTATATTTTGTTTCATTTTGTACAATACATACTTGCTCTTTAACGTTCATAGGACTCTGGCATCAATTTCAACATGCCTTCGCCTACTATGTATGTTGTTGTTGAATATAATAATCTACGTACTGACAGTTCCCTGAACGATCAAACTGTCTTACTTAACCTCAATCTAACCCAAACAAATAATATTAAACTGTTCTCAGTGGAAATGTTATACTCTCAAACGCTTCGGAACTTGTCTTACCGATGGATATTTCCAGCTCTCAGTCGCCCCAGGAGTAGATCTTTGCAAACGGATATGTTACCATTACAATTTATAGATATTAGCTTCATAATGCCGGATGTTGTGTTTGCATGAACACAGTAATATGCTCAAGTGGACTGAAATTTGATAGCTAGAGATCTAAGAAATGCCTGCCTCATTTGCTAAGTCGTTATTAATATTAGATATATAATAAGTTTTATTAGCACGGTACAAGATAAATAAAAAATCAACTGTTTCTCTGAAAAACTATGAGTTTTTGAAATAAAAAATCACTCCAAAAGGTACGAATGTTGGTTTGTATAATGTATAAATTGGGTTGCATATTAATCACGTATGTTCCATTACAGTTTGGAAGTGTCGATACGTTAGAGTATGACAATGATGTAAAAATGATCAATTCGCACGTTTTGTTTATGTAATTAAAATGTGATTAGCATCGTTACAGATATCTATCTAAGCGCAACATTTTACAACAAAACAAATATTCCTTTCGTCAACGTTATCATGCCCTCCTCATAGTCCTAAAATATCAGAATAAATACTTCGATAACAAGTGGAATTATATTCTCCTCTAATGCTTGATTGTACAAACATGTCTGGCATATTAGTTGGGGACGCTAGGCCAGACATATCCGTCGCGAAACATTACCTCCCGGTGGCTGCACCAAGTGCATTAATAGTGTTCGACAAGGTGCGACGTAGTTGCGCCTGCATAATAAGTGGCCAAAAATGTCGTCACACGTGCAACTCGCAACACTGAATGGGTGCAAAAAATGGCAATGTTCGAAACAGTGAGACCTGGATTTATTTGAATTTACGAATTGATTTCTTCGCTAAATTAATTTGATGTATTGATCTGATTATAGTTGAGCAATTCCGTTGCAAGAACGCTTCTTTAATTGGAATAAAACACACTACAGACACACGCACCGTTTGTCCATGCTGGGTACGACTAGTGCACGCTCCACTTGCACGCCCAGTTTCTTGGGAATGTTTTTCACCGGTCTGCGAGTAGAGAGTTTTGCAAAATACACTGTTGTCAGGGTTTAAAAATAAATTATCAATCCAAGCAAAATGCACTATATAAACGGTTTCGCATTATTGGAGATGCTTCATTCTGTTCGCTAACCCGAAACGTGCTCGAAGTAAAACACCAGCCAGAAGCTAGCAATCGAGCAAGGTAAGGATGCGGGAGCATTTCTGAATACTTTTATGCTAACACCAAGCTTGCTGCTAGTAAACTCCCAGCTTGCTGCTAGTCACCCGAACCCGGAGATGAAGTCCGCACGGTTTGTCAGCGTCGCGTGTCTGCTGTTGGTGCTGCTGGGAAGTCTGCAGACGGTCAGTGCCGGGCGTTACTGTGGTGACCTGCTGCCCAAAACACTGGCATTCCTCTGCGCTGAGTACTTCTCGCTGGATGATATAAAAAAGAACACGGGTAGGTGGAGTGGGTGAAATGTGTTTTCCCGCTTGGGAACTAACGTTTGCCATCCCTTTCAGTCGGATACTACGAGCCACTAGCGGACCTGTCGGGCGAGAACTTCCGCGAGATGGAAATGAAACGCGACTTCAACGGGATGGTACCGTACGCCAGCGAGCAAATGGCGGGAGACGAATGGATTGGCCAGTGGTTCAAGAGGAAACCCTCCCATCGGTTCATCGTGCCGCACATGCAGGCCCGATTCCGACGGGCCGTCGCGAACGAATGCTGCCAGCAGGATTGCAATTTAGATCAGCTACTGTCCTACTGCAAGGTGGTCGCGCCGGGCGTGCTTAGTTCATAGGCTCCAAGCATTAGGACGGGGGGTATTAATAGACATTAACAACGAATTGTTTAGCGGACGCTTGTGAGCTTAGTCCATGGTCGCATAAGGCTTTTTAGTATAGTAGGCTTGCCTAAATTGTAAATTATCTTCATCGCATTGCCGGTAAAGGGTGTGCAGACAGATTGTATGAGTGATCGGGAAGATGGTGGACGGCGGCGGCGGAGAAAAGATCATCGTTTAGTATAGCGCGCTGCAAAACATAAGTAAATAAATAAACACCTACAATACTCCAATTGGCAGGTCCGTTTTGCTTGAAGCAACCCTATAATGTTATCAGCAAGCGACATTCCTCCGTTACCAGTTTACACCAGTTCCGAGCGAGTCCGAGGAATCGAGGTTTACATGTCATCGCAGTAGGAAACGAAATGAAAAACAATACACAACTTGGCAGTTGGCTACTAGGCGGCCCCGCCCGGGGGGGCGGCGTGAGAGCGAAACGGAACGAAAATAAAACAAAAAAGAAACAACAACCTCCCAGGGAAGACCGACCCGAACCGAAGGGGAGCCTGGCCTGCGGGAAATGCAATCAATGAGCCCGAAGCGTCACAAGATTGAAGGTCAGCTGGGTTTCGCTTGCGCTAGCCGATCTTCCCCACAACCGATGCTTCGATCCCATTTCATAACACTCACGAAGAACGTAAGTCACAACACTGGGTGCACTTCCCGGCGGTTGCATCCTCTCGCCCTGGCCCCCCCGCTCACACTCGCTAGTCACGCATCGGAAATGTGATCCGCTACTACTGCTGCCGATGATGATGATGATGATGGTCGTCGATATCAGCCGGTTCGATCGGGGCGCGCACAAAAAACGGCAATCGTTCACGAGACAAACGGGCAAACGGTCAATTGACGGTGGCGTCAGTGTGCCGTGGCGGGTTCGTTGCTTCAATTGAACCGAACCGAACCGAACCGGCGCGGCCACGTGGCTGACGTTTCGGAAACGAAGGAATCACAAAATCAGGCGTGGCGTTTCGTTACCATGGTTTGATGTTGTCTTTAATTAAAGTTACCTTTGCTATCCACTGTGCGCGGTTTACAGACTACCGCTGAACGCGCGACTACTAATAGGCAAATACAGGATCACATTCGTTTCCGCGGGGCGCACGAGGACACGTGGGAGGGTGTGGGAGGGGGAGGGGGGGTATGTAGAATCCTTTGGGTCCTGCGTGTGCACCCGGTATTTTGTGTTTTAATTTCCAATTTTTCTACGCTTCCTCGCTCACTCCTGAGTTCAAGCTCCCCATGGCATGGCTAACCTGATCGGAGCTGTTCGCAATGAGTACTTCGATGGAGAGTTTTATCCTACTGAAGGCGTGAAGTGACGTTTTTTCCGTACGTTTTTGCCATTTACTTATTTTATCTGTTTTTTTTTCATCATCGAAATTAATTCCTCCCTCTCGCGATGGGATTCAAGAAAGCAAACAAAATATTCACACATTTTGCAGGCCAGGTTCGTCAGTAACAGCAGCCTCTTGCGTCACCTTCCCGATTGCATATAAATACGAAAAAAAAAAAACGAAGACGATTAGTGCGACAGACAGACCCGCAGACCAAGCGCACCTTTCGTTTTATCCCTAACGTTTCTGGTCACCAGCGAACCGGCCAGCAGCGAGGAAATGCTAGTGAATAAGTTACAGCAAGACACACACGCACACACGTTTAAAAATCACACACATTCGTCCGTGTGCGTGCGTGTACTATATACTATCGAATCGAATCGGTACCGTGGTGAGGGAACTCCGGCTATCAGTGGACGTTGTAAGAAACGTAAGGAACGTTGGAGGTTTGAAAACGCAAAGTCCTGATTTCAAGACCCTCCCCCGCACGGCATACTGATTGGCACCGAAATTCCTCCGTCCCACCGCGCCGTTCCGTAACACAGAAGCGCTATATTTATCGTAACTCGTATCGTGTATACATGTGTATAAAAAAAGCATGTTTTACTTGAGATATTTTATCCTTTGCGTTTAAAAGTAAGATTATTGGTTGTGGATATTTTGGGAGTAAAAATATTAAAACACGAACGGACACAGGAGAGATAGGGAGGTGGATATAACCTGACAGATAGGTACGTAACGTGTACAGTGAAGCACACGTAAATTAAAACAAACAAAAAGTCCCCTACCTAAGAGACGCTTGAGATGCCCAAACGGTCTCTGGTTGCTCGTAGATTGCTTTATCAGAAGAAAGGAAAGAAAACGTGGGGGAATATTGGGCTAATGTAGGCGGAGAAGTAAATTGATTGTAATATCCCTAAAGAATGTAGTAAAAGTAATTGATCTACACCGACGCAAACGGTTTGGGGAGCGAGTAAAGTAAACTGGATAGAATAATACGCAAGCGATGGTTGGATTCTCGGAACAGCGATATGCTGGGCCCCGGCCGTTGCTCGCAGGAGTTGGCTCGTGCTGTTTCCGTCGACTCCGTGCGCCGCTTAATCACAGTACGCTCGCAGCTCGACGTACGAGCAGCTCTTCTTGCAGCACTCGTCGTAGATACCGCCGGAACTGCGGCGACTGCGCCGATGTGCGCCCGCTCCCGGATACGGAAAGCCGGGCGGAAGTGGGTCCGGCAGGGTGGCCACCTCAACCTTTACCCGCTGCTGCTGCTGCTGATCGTGGTAGTAATCTACGCGAGGATGCAGATAGGAAAAGGAAGACGGGAGAAAGAGAAGAGATTGCAAAGTGAGCTATTTGTGTGTGTGTGGTTTTTTTTGTCTCCCTTCGGCGCCGTAGGGCGACGTACCGGTTCGGTAGTGCGTTAGCATCGGGTACCGGCCCTGACAGAGGAAGGCCAGCGTTTCCGTGAGCCGACGGCCGCAGTAGCGCGACCGGGTCAGCTGGCTGATCAAAGCATCGCTGTTCGGTGTGGAAGTGGCCTTACTCTCGTCCAGCAGCAACAACACCACCACCGCCACGACCAGAACCGAGTTCATGCCGGCAACGGAGGATCGCATCTGCAAAAGCAACAAGAAGGAGAAGAATATTGAGAATATTGATCACGAATTGGTATAACAATCGTTTCGAAACTCTTTTCAGCTTCACAACAGAACAGAAACGCGATGGGCTCACACAGCACAACAAACCAATTTGACAGGTGTAAACAAAGTGACAGTTCGTGTCATAGTAAGCGCTGGTTCGTGTTACAATTGTTCGCGAGTGAGTAAACACCCCATGGCCCCGGATTGCTTCGATTGGGACAAAAACTAAACTCAAACCCCGGTAAGTTTATTGACATGGCCGGTTGTGGTGATTGGGAAACGTGTTGATGATGGTCGTTCCTTATCGGACGCCACTCATTCGATTCGAACGATTCGCCCCGGTGTTGAAATCATCACCCTGTTTACTGCAAGAACTGTTTTTGTTGCGCTCGGCTTCAAGAACCTACAATTAGTAAAGTAAGGCAATAAAAATAACATTTAGATGGGTTCTGATTGAATCCCGAGTGACCACTCAGGTCCTGCAACGACCTGCTTATCGTTTTCTTTCGCCCTCCTCGCGCACGATTAAACAGGGAGAGACGTAGACGGGATCGCACCTTGGACTTAGATTAGAAGCAGTAAACAAGACCGCCTGCCCAGAGGTCAGAGTTGTTTCCGGTTGCTTCAACCTGTTCCTGTTCCCCGGCGGCGGCGGGTTCGAGACGGCGCGGGATCGCTCACATTAGCCAACGTGCAAAAATTAGCATGCGGCACCCGGCTGGACGGCTTATCAGGATGCTGGTCGTCTCGGGATGGGAATTCCTTCGGTGAGTAAACCGCTGCCCAAGTGAGCGTTCAGGTTGCTGCAACGTGGCACAAACGGCACAAACAGCTTGTTTGTGCGAGGCGTCACTGCAAGATTGACAGCGAGGGCAACCGGAGTGTACTAGGCTTGATCGCACGTCGCGATAATCCCTCCTCCCCTCCCCGCAGGGCTTTCCAATTTCTTTCCACAACATCGCACGCTGAAGTTCCAGTCGCAATAAGAACTCACTGGCGGACCCTAACGAAACGATGATCCCGGTGGTGGTGGTGGACGATTAATTGGGGTTCATTGAAAGAAATAATCGGCCCGAAGGAGGGCGCACTGCCACTGGTTGAAGGCCGCCAAGTCCTTGGATTTTGGAGAGTCTCCCACGGTCTCCCCGTCGCAGACATTGTTTCTCTTCGTCCCACGTGTGGGAAACGGAACAATAAACCAATCAACGACGCATCGGACTTACGGGCCCGAGGTTTGGTGTGTAGAACTTTGGAAACGATACCGATGCCAATGTACCATTTATTGCACTCAGTCATTATCCCACGGTGTGTGCTGGCCGCGGTTATGAAGGCAAATTGGTTCCAGCCAGCGGTGTTTAGCCGTGCGGAGCATTGAACTTCGCTCCGAGGCGGACATTAAGTGTCCCAAACTCACTCGGATCGCTTAACGGCTGGTAGTAATCGCCAGGCGGGTGTCGTCCCCAAACTAAATGAACTACTGGGGCAATGGTGGCAGATTGGAAGGGGGTGGTTTGGGTCCTCCATCTAATACCCGCAATTGGTTCTAATAAAATAAAAAGAAGTAATGATGAAAATTCGCGAAATATCCGGATGCTGATGACCTCGGCGGACCTTTTTGGCCAAACGCGCCGTGCCGCGAGTTATGACATCGCCGCTGGGTATCGCGCCGGGACGGTGTACCGAGAGCTCCATCATTTCACCGGTCAATGAATACAAAATGAATAAATTGTGACCAACCGCGGGTGCCCGCCGCTCAATTGAAAGCGTTCGCGCGCGGCCGCCGGTGACGACCTGACGGTGACGGTGATTTCTCTTCCTGAAACCGATCCAAGTGCTTGCGAGTCGTGTTGGCGAGATCCTGAAATGGGGGTGCTCTACTGACACCGCTTGGAAGCTTGCGAAGAAGTGACCTCACGTTTTTCGCTAGTTGAGTTAGGGGCTGTTGGAAGTTCTTGATTGATGAGTGAAGCGTGAAGCGTGAGGACCTGGACCTTTTTGCACCAAGTCCGTTGGGACATTGAGTCTCGTGCATGTGGTTCCACAATGTCCAGACCAATGAAAAAAAAAAAAAAAAACAACCACACAAGTCTGCGGAGGTTTATAGTAAATTGACCCAGCACCAAGAGTGGGCAGTGCTGGTGCTGCTCCACTACGCTCGAAATAGATACCGTGTGCCCGTGCGGCTACACCCTGATATCGGAGTCCAGCGATGACAGGGATTTAATGGACGCCACGGTACAGACAAATGAAAACAAATGATTTCATTTAAACCAGAGAGCTGGGCGAGTTTTCCGTACGTTTCTCTCTCTCTCGCTCTCTCTCTAGGCGGTGGGTTGCAGCATACCGCAGGCGGCCCGTAAATTTACGCTGATTGCTCATTCGCCCACCGCACACCCAAAACCCTTGCTTGCGATCCACTTCAAAGGGATGCAATTTTCAATTCCGAAGGCGCTCCGGATTGAACTTTGAACTCCGCTTAAATTAAACGGCGCGAAAAGAAGTCGTTAAATCTTTGGAAACATTGCGAGACGCTCATATGGGAGAGAGAGTAAGACGCTTCGGGCTAAGTAGTCCGGGGACCAACCTTTGACAGTTGTCGGTTTATAAATGCTGGTTGGGGGCGTTCAGTGATGGAGATAAATAAAAACATCCACACATGCAAGGGTGGTACTTTCAATTTGGGTTTCACCTTGAGCCTCCACTAGCAAACCCGTGCCTTCACCCGTAATGATCTCGGTATGCATGAAAATTGATTCACGGAAGGATCTCGGGCAATAGCAGTGTACCACAAAAAGCGATGTACCACCGATTGGTGTCGGTACAGAAGGTCCCTCCCCCCTCCCCCCTCCCCTCGTCCAGCATTCCGACACGTAATGATGCCGTCCCTTGCCTCGCACAGCGAAGAGGTGCAATTGCAAAAGCAATAATAGCTCCCGGACGAGAGAACGAGAAATAACCAGAAACGAATGTCGAAGGTAAGGCACGCCGCCGCCGTTCGTCGTCATCAGTTGCCGTCGTCCTCGTCTTCCGTGGCCTCCATTCGCTCCGGTTCGAGAGCATACTTATGCTGCTCCGAAGACTCCAGCGGCGGACTCAATCACTCACCGAGCGCGTGCACACGCGAGCCCGAGACGCGTCCCAATATCGCGCGCCGACGGGATGCATCGGCGCTTGGGCGCTTGACCGCTTGTTTACGTCTTTTCTGAACCAATCGCGCGCCCGTCTCACACCCCGCGTCGCGCGTCTTCCGCCCTCGGGCATCCCACCACCAAACGCCATTTGCTGGTGGTGGTTTTGTTCGCTTTCGTTTCGCGGCAAACGGAATGAGGAGGTGTCGATGCACCGACGCCGCCTTAGATGCAGTTGGCGCAAACCGCGTGTAAATATTTCGGGCACGGAACATGGCTCTGTAACTTACCCTGGTTTTTTTTTGTTGCTGTACTACCACGTTTTGACCCTCCTCGGCCTGACTTGCGGCGACCGAATCGGAGCACTTTTTTATGGGCAATTGAACGGAGAACCTGTCGTTATGTGATGCACATCAGCGAGATGCTCATCAGGCTTGCTTAGCTTGCTACATTGTTGCGCACATAATGGTCGCCAAGGGCAACGATCGTTTTAATTATCCGCTTAATTACGAATTCCCGCGCCCGGTTCCTCGGTAAGCGACCAGTATGTGTGTGTGTGTGTGTGTGTGACAACTTTCCTTCAGCACAGGTTTCCTCGCGCGTCCATCTTTTAATACACAAATATACAGTGCGTTCGAAAAAGCGGCCCGCAATGCACCCTTGTCGGGCTTAATTGATCGTTAAAAAGATATAAATATTCATCTAAGCCTGGATGGATTAGGGCATCTCGCACAAAATGTGTGTGAGAGAAATCGATCACGGCTTCATCATCGCACGGCCAGCAGCAGCGCAGCCCTGCATGACCTACATACGCACCCCCTTGTAGAGGTTTCCTCCTCGAGCGCATGCATGCAGGCTGGACCCGTCGCTGGGTGGTTTGACTGATCACATCACCGACCGGGGTTTGTTTTGCTGTATTTTTTGTTTTTGTCCGGATATTCTGCTACCTCTCTCGTCCGCCCCTATCCCGCTTTCACTCGCCCTGCATCGAACAGATGGTCGTCGACGGAGGAGGGTTGTTGATATGCTGCTGCTGCTGCTGCTGCTGCTGCTGCTGCTGCTGCTACTGGGCCCAGCATGCGAAGGGCAGAACAGCAGAAACCCAAACAATAAGCATCACTCGCTCGCTGCGCTCCGTGACCCCCCGTCGGGCAGGGATCGACGACAAAAACCCTGCGAGGGGATGCCAGCTGTTGCCAGCCCTTTTACCCCGTCGGGCACACACGGGGAACCTATTTTTAGAACCCAACCCGAAGACTGATAAAGCCGTCCGTCCGTCCGTCCGTCCGGCTGCAGGCAGACCCGGACCAGACCCGTCCAGACCGTGGCCTCGTTGAACTCTCCCTGTTCGTTGCGGGTTGGGGGTGGGGGTGAGCAGGAGGGAGGCATGAGGGGAAGGAGGCGAAGCAGGAGAAGGAAGCTGATAGCGCAACAGAGACGGCCGCTTTATTGTTGTCGCCTCCGTGCAAGATGGATGTTGGGTAGACGAGAATAAATCATAAACACGAAACTTCGGCAGCGATCGTAAAGCGGGACGGACGATCGCGCTGTTACTTCATCACTACAACCGCCATGTTTGATTAGAGAGTGTGTCTGGTCTGGTCCGCGAGGTTAGAGATAGAGCAATAAAAAAAAAAGCTTAACCCCGCGTAAGCGATTCTTACCTTTTACCAGCCCAGTGCTGTCTCGAACACACGATGATGGAACCCGGGGGGGGGGGGGAGGAGAGTGGAGTGGAATGTCTGCAGGGCGCGTCCTTCAGGTCGACGGTACGACGGGGGTCGCCGGGTTGGTGCTTTTCGAGCAATTTTTATTGAAAATGAAGATAAAGTCGATCCAACAGCTCGTCCGTTCGGCGGCACACATTCAAAATGTCACTCTTCACGCGACCGTTGGGGAAGATGTTTGGGAGGATAGTTTCTGTTTTGTTTTTTTTTTTGAACACTTCTGAACGGAGCACTGGTTTGTTTCCTATGCAACTGCACTGCCACTGTGTTTTTTTTTGTGTGTGTGTTTTGAAATGTCCTTGGGCGTGGTTTACTTGCTTGCTCGCTTGCTTAGATGATTGTTTTGGGTTTCACGAGATACATTTTTTGTGGGGACAAATCACTGCACTCGCTAATACTTCGTTCGCTATGGGGATTTTTGTTTTTACACCAAAAACGAGGATATCTGTCGGATGAACCAATTCTTGCTCTGTTGATGTTTCTCTTTCTCTGAGGCCTTTTGCTGCACAGGTAGCAACGTGAGTGACGACGGACGGCTTCGGTAGGAACGATCGGGGGCGCTTCGGGACGATCTCTCGGACCAGGAACACTTGCTGTATGATAGTATGGTTTTTGTTTTCTTCTGTTACTTCAAACTGTCCCGCTTTCGAACGACGGACAGGTCAAAGGTCACTCACACCCACGCCAGCGGCTGTGCTATCACAGTGCTCACGCACACAACACTAGACGGCACAAAGCACGGCGCAAGCCACAACAAAACGGGCAAACAATTTGCGCACAAAAAAAAACGTACACAAACCGACCGACACCACCAGCAAACGTACACGTTCGAAGTGTGGAAAAGTTCGCTGTTTTTTTCTTCCCCCTGGGGAGATGGGATGGGATTTCGCTCGCTGCCCGTTGCTATCTCGTCGACATCACAATTGCAATCTCGCGGCTTCGCGGCCGTGCGGTGGCGCTTTAAATCCTGCCCGATCGTGTGGGAGCCGCGCGCACGCTCTCTCCTTCTCACTATCTCACGATCACGGGTGCGGTTTCTTCCTCTCTCTCTCTCGTGAGAAAACGCGCTAGCAGCATCCGACCGGAGCGTTCAACCAGGGAGCGTAAACAACTGGGCACGCATCCAGCGATCAGGTCTCTCTATCTCTTCTCTCGCCATGCTGTGTGGAGGATGTAACATTTATGCTGCTGTTTTGTTTCTGTTTGCAGGGGTTTTCTGTAGTGTGAATACATCGATTGCTTTCAATGCATTTTAAAACGCATACTTTATGGTTTGTTTCCGTTCAGTTGTTGGGTGCAATTTATTTGAATGATGACACGAACCCTGCAATTTTCGTTATCAGCCGAGGATCATTTGATCGCTCTCCCGTTCTCTCAAGGTTTGTGCGGCATAGGAGCTCACCATAGGATCGTTGCTCGCTCGTTGTGAGTCA
This sequence comes from Anopheles farauti, assembly GCA_000473445.2. Taxonomy (NCBI): domain Eukaryota; kingdom Metazoa; phylum Arthropoda; class Insecta; order Diptera; family Culicidae; genus Anopheles; species Anopheles farauti. The sequence continues at coordinate 2,192,469 of KI915045.1, forward strand.
TACTTGTGAGTAGACTTTCGCTTTCTCATAGCGAAAACCTCACGCCCGTCTGGAGAGGATCTGTTGTTATGACGAGGTTGTTCTCTCACTGTCTGATGTTGTTCTTGAAAATCGGAAGGGGTAATGATTGATAAGCCGAGCCTTTTTATCATCGAAACGTTTGACAGATGGTGCAGTAAATAAAACACCTGCGACGACTCAAACATGCTGGAGGAGGAGGAGCACGTAAAGAAGGTCTATAATTTGCAAATCCTTTCAACTCCTAATCCGTCAACCGTTGTGAAGGGTTCACCGAACGTACGGATGAATTAATTACATAGTTTAGGGCACGGTTTCCAACACCGGCAACGTAAGAGTTGACGTCAAAGGTGTGCGACTGACGTCATCGGTGTTGCGGCGCTGGCAATTTTGGCCTTTTACAAACACTAAATCCTATCATTAGCTGCCATTCCCGATGCATTTTGACACACTGCTTAGTTTGAACCACTTGCCAAAATAGGCCGTCTGTGCAGATAGCGTTCGGTTTCCCCGGGCCCGACACCAAGTTGGCGCCAAGACGATCCCATTTCCCAGCAGCAGCAGCAGCAGCACTCCAGCGGAAGGAGACTCTTATGAAATCAAGTTCTGCTCGGTTGATCGAGCGAGCGGGCGCCTCGCGGGTTTGCAAATAATCATCTGCAGCCGTTTGGGTGATTGGAAGAGAATCGCCGGCCGGCAGCAATCGCTCGACTGCCGCTTGCTTGACGTTTCCTCGTCGCGCACTGATACGGCCTAGAAGACGGGGGTAGAATGGTTCCAAGGAAGTTGCCCTCGGGTCCGCGCGGCGATGTGGCCAACAACGGTGGCACCACGTTGGGCAATGTTATGATCGCAACCGCGATGTAGGTTAACTAGACGGCCCTGCCTTGCCAGTCCACTAGTGCGTACGGCCTGGGTGACCCTATTTTCGACGATCAAATCACCGGAGAACGGGGGTTGCCATAGTATCCAGCAGAACCTTTGGACTTTGGAGCGAATGTTTACATGGTTCCAAATATAGTTTGACCGCTTCGTACTGAGCTAATTTGCAGAGAAAAGTCTGCAAAATGCGATTTAGTAAGAGACAGCCGAGGACGTAGGTCAGTCAGTCTCAACAAACGGGGTCAAAAAGCGTTTCGAATGGAGCTGCCATCTTTCGCTGCGGCTTTCCGCACCAACAAAACCTTTGTGCCAAATCTTTCCCCATTTTGGCAAGAAGCAAGCAGGGAAAGCCTTCCCGTTTCTCTTGCTAACCCTTTTTCCAATCACAAATTTAACGCCTCGTCACGTAACGACGGTTCGATGGACGGACAAGCGTGAGCCACCGACCGACCGGTGAAGGGTTATTCCTCTTCCTCATTGGTTCGATTTATTTTTAGTGCAGGACCGCCTCACCCGAAATGCCGATGGAGGCAGGCCCCGGAGCAATTTCGGCGTGGGTTCTCTCCCGTAACTAATGAGCGCAAAAATGGCAAATCATAATGCAAAATTGAAACGGAGCGAACGAGAAGCGTAACAAAAAACAAAAAAAAAAAACAGATCGTTTCGCGATGCTTTTTCGTGCCGCTTTTTTAGAATGTGCTGCAAAGGCACGGGCCCTGTCTCTCCCTGTACCGACCCACGAATCTGACCGGGATGCCTTCCGCTTGGGGTACGTATTAATAGACTAGCGTGTGGGGGTCTTCCCCGTCCATCCCCGTGGACCGCGCTCGGCTCGTAAGTAATCGTTTGACAGATCCGGCCCTAAAGCGAGCTAAAAATAGTTCCCCGTGGCCGGTGGCTGACCGTGGAGGTACAGGCCACTCGGCCTGAGACCTGTTGCCCGTTTGCCACGCAGGGCGGTGGGACGATCGCCACATGATGGAGTGCGCCGTTAGTGGCACTGGGCATAGGTTAAACCCCTGTTCAAAACGAACGTTAGCGAGCGGTACACACATGCCACGGAGAGAAGGCGCAGAGGCGAAAGAAAGATGAAGAGAATAATTTACGAATCAAACCTACGGCAACGGCCACAACATGGAACCGGCAAGGTCTGCGCAAAGCGCAGCGAAGTCGAGTCGAGCGGCGGGAGTACGGGCATAAAAATCGTCTCCGTACCGCGCTTAAGGGTGTGTTTTTACGCGCCCGTCCATTGGAATGCACCGAAAAGCATATGCCGCTGTGGTAAACAAAGCTATAAAAGTTGCAGAAATGAGTTTGCCGGCGCTGTCTCTGAGTCACCGATTTGCGTTCGCTTCCTCTTCTTCTTCTTCTTCTTCTTGCAAGATGCGCTCGATTCCGTGTTAGTGCAGGCGAGACACGATGGCTCCGGGGGAAGGGGGGAACGGTCATCATTGTTTGTGCTGGAAGATTAAAGAAAAAGGCTATTAATTTCAATTTTTTAACGCGTTACAAATAATTACTTTCTCGCTCATAACACGCTCCCCAGCGGCCCTGATACTGATACCACAGCGGCGGCGGCGGCGGCGGCTGTTATCAGTCGATTCGCTATTTTGGAACCAATTGAATTTATTCGCTTGTTGTTTTGCGTGTTTACTTTCTGCTTGAGCACTGATTGACAGATGTTTTATTTTGGTGTGACTGCCGAGACGAAGACAGAGGGCAGGAGGAGGAGGAGGAGGAGAGAGAGAGAGTTTTGCGTACAAGAGTGTTATTTTGGACAATTTGCGCCTTGCGATGAATGAGGAATGTAAATACACGTTCGAATTGGCGTTGTTCGTGGGCTGGTTTATGCTGGTGGCGCCTGGACTGTGGTGGATTGCTTTTTACGTCCCATCCACGAGCGACATGTACACAGCACAGGTTTAATTGCGTCAAAGCGGTCGGTTTGGCTGTGGTGGTTTGTTTAAATAGCTACATTTTCGCATAATTTAAATTGAGTATAAACATCGTCGAATATAAGCAAGTAAAGGTGATGGAGTGAGAATGCGGAAGACTGTTTCGAATTTAAATGCATCATCTTCTTTGCAGATCCAACCCAACCCAAAGGTTGGAATTAGTTCCAAATTCTCAACGAATGGATCGCTCACTTACCAGTGGGATTAAGAAATAAAACCCAATTAAAGATTACCAGTTCATGCGGCTCGGAAAAACTCCAAAATCACCCATCAGTTCCGTTTCCGAACAAAGCGAGCCGATATTTTGTTAGCACACCATACGGAACGCGTGACGAGGAGTGTTGCTAACGCCGCTGGTCTGCATGCGTCTGTAAGCTACAGGATTCGAAGGGTCGCACCGTCCGAGCGATACCAACTGAACAAAGATTAGCCCCGCGCTGGTGTCAGGGGTGTCAGGCACACAAGGCGGCTAATCTGGGCACAAGGGACCCAGGAATGTTAGCAACTGGCGGATGCACTCGCCCTAGAGAACCTGGTTTTCCTCCAGGGGTGTAGTAAATATTGACACCGATCGCTTCCAATCAGCTGCTCTTACACGGCGCGAGCGGCTTATCAGCGCTGATGCTGATGAAATACCGCACTGGCAATCGGAGGGCTTGTAGGACGTAAACAATTTGTGGCAGCACCAGCGGCACCCAGTTCCGGGCGATGAAAGTGTAGGTGAACCGGTGAGAGAGAGAGAGATGGTACGTTTAAGTGTGAACAGAACACTAGCACAAACCAACCGATTATGAGACACACTTGATATGGGGATATCGATGATCTTATCTTTATTATAAGATAATCATATGAGAAAAGCAAATCCTTATAGGACATCTGGTCATTTTATCACATGAAATCGTTTACAGGTGAAATATCCACTTCTTATCAACTTTATCAACTTTCACTGATGTTAAGTGTACCCAAAAGAACAGTTAAATCAAATGCTTTCTTTATCCAACACAATCTCGAAGAGAAGGTCGTACTGAAACGAAAACAATCGTGCAAGGCTCACAAAATGTTCATTAATTTGTACATCGAGCTTTCGTCGATGGGTTTGTGTCTCCGCTATTTCGAAGCTAATAATTCAGCGCACAAAAACCAAGTTACACAGCAAGAGGTTTGACACCCTTGCACGGTATGCTAGAAGGAGCATAATATCGTTCGCATAAAACATTGGATCCACATTATGGAAAACGATAAAACGATTTATCTCGTTTAAAGTGGCACTCAGATGAAAGTTGGCTACTGACTGATATGCCGAACTGATCGTCATTCTGTCATCAACTTGTTTTAATTTATCCATGGTAATTCGATTCTAAATCTACTCACACACTCAGTAACTTTTCTCAATATGCTTCGAACGTATGAACGAACAATGAACAATATCAACCATGTTCCATTTGCGTTAGTCTTTATTCCGGACAAATACTTCTTCACAAAACTCTCATCTGCATATCCATCGAATTGCTTCGGTGCAGAAAACGGAAATAAAAATTGTGATAGTATCAGTGTGTCAAAAATTCGTTCACAAATGGAATGAAGAAATACATTGGAATAAGTTTTGAATAAAATAAAAAAATATATAATAATAATGGTGGCGTCACGCCTAATCACATAAGTAAAAGGAATGTGTGTATCCTACGAAAAAGAAACGTTAAAAATGAAATCAAGAGACAGTATAGTGTGTGGCATAGAGCTAAGCCTACATTCCGTCACCAATACAGTTTTAAGTCATGTGTTTTGTTATTCATTCTATACAATCACATTTTCATCTTCTGCGAGCCCCGGCAGTTTGTACCGGTTTGTTTGGCCAGTTTCATACGGGGCTTCGCAATTTGCTATTAATCTTTTCTACCTTTTCCTATCATTTCTTATGATTTTTACATCTCTTATAAGAGTATTTGCTTTACAACAAATTTTATCTGGGTCGATCTCTCGATAGTTTGCAAAACTTCATCTCCTTTTCGCTCAGTCCAGGCACACGTACGCACATACTGTAACACTTGCTTCGCTTAATTTTCTCCCTTCTCCAATTTGTTTGAAGCACGTTAGCATTCGTTCATTGCATCCATAAAACTCTCAGACGTTTAATATCAATTTGAAATTTGTGTCCGAAACGTAACAAAACGAAATGCATTTCCAGCTGATAATCGCTCAAGTGAGTATAGATAATTTTCGTCCGTGTTTAAAGTGTTTCTTAATACACTTAGTACACCTCACGCACATCTAGAAAACCTAGTACACAAAACTCTAGCAGATTGCCGGGAGGAGAAGGAACCGGAAACGGTGAACTTGTGTTCGTGTGTTGTTCTCGTACGTGATTTTGTTTTGTGTGTGTGTGTGGGTGTATGTGAATAAATACATAAATCGTTCACTAATCATTCATTACCAGCTATAGATCAGGGTTTGTGTTTTTTGTCTATAAATGCTTCCAGCGGTTTAGGTAGTTACGAATCGACGTTGGTAGAAACGGCAATCGAAAGCTAGTTTCTGCCGTAAAGTCCTTATTGTTCGCATGTAAATCGATAGAAAATTTAATTTCTCATCAGTTCCACACGTCCTCCTCCGCCTACCGCGCACCATTCGGCCAATAACTCTCACCTCATTAATTTGCAAACACTTCAAGGCTCAACTCGATAACTTCCTGGTTGGCGGACTTTCCGCGCTCTGTACAGTCCTAACAATTCTCTAACCCAGCGAGATGAACCATCGCCCGCGTTGCAATTGGTGGTTGTATATATAGAAAATATCCCTTTCTTTTTTACATACATCATCATTCCTGCTTAACAATGTACACCGTTTTCTCACTGCTCGAATCACACTAACAATCCAAACCTACAACCTACCAAATCAGTGCAACACAAAAGCAAACAAAAGTGGGTAGGAGATTCAGGAACCTTCCACCTCCCAAGTACTATCCGTCTTGTCGCGGCACATTCGATGCACCATATACTCTCTGCCGGATTTCGCCTGATCTGTCCCTAGCAGTGCTTTGCATTTTTAGTTGTGGTTTAACAAATCAGTCACATAGTTCATCTCTCGCAGTCCTTTTACGCACTAGGAACCGTGTCGCCACTGTCGCACCACCTATGTACAGGGGGAGAAGAGCAGTGCTGCCACCGTGTGCTGCTTTCCTAGTTGATTTTGAAACAATCCAGTTTGTAGTCGAGAATGTGATGCTATGACATGCCGGACGATGGATCATCTAGGTCCTGTCCGATCGTTGCCGGTCGATGAAGATGTTGCGATGGGTGAGTGTGATGATAGGAAGAGGTGCCTTCCGACCGTTGGTGGACTCGAGGATGGCCACCACTGTTACTATTACTACTACTCACTGCGTTACTACTACCACCACTACTGCTCTCCTCGGCAGGTGCATTAGCTCCTGCTGCATACGTTTGTGGATTTTTTGTGCTTTCCGATTCGAGAAAAACCGGATCATCGTTCCCTTGGACCGGTAACGGGTCCAGCGGGAGCTCGTGATGATGCTGCTCCTGCTCCTGTTGAGGTAATGACGCTATCGGCTCACCTTGCGCCTGTTGACGATCACTATTTACACTACTGCCACCAAACTCGGTCGGATCGTATTCGGCGAACGCAATCTCCTTCTCCCGATTACCATCGGGCGATTGTCGTAAGCGATTGATGCGTGTCTGCACGATCTGAAGATGCCGACCGATGTACTCCTCACCCGGTGCTAGGTCGTGCGCGTGGGTAAGACAATCCTGCGCTTGCAGAAGTTTGCCACGTTCCACGTACACTACGCACAGGTTGTGCAAACCTTGAATGTTCACCGGGTCGAGTTGCAAGATGCGTTTATAGCACTAAAAAAAGGCCGAGAAACAAGCGGGACAGTCAGTGTACGGATCAATTGAGTATTATTAAGCACTTTTCTTACATTTTCAGCCGCATCCAGATCCTTGATGTTGTTGATGTAAATATCACCGAGAAGAATCAACCCCTTTATGTGATCCGGATGGTATTTCACCAACTGATTCAGGAATGGAGCCGCCTCGAGCGGCCGATGATCGTCGGCTAGCAGAAGCGCGAGGTTAAACAACGCACTGCGGAAATCTTGCTTCAGATGAACCGCCCGACGGAACCAATTTTCTGCTTCGTCTGTATTGCGATCGTCCATCGCAAGCATGCCAAGGTTGAAATGAACTCGTTCATTCGTTTCTATCATGGGATGAGAATTTAGTGTTAGTGTTGTTAGACTCTTAAAAAATCGTTCTTAGCTTACCATCCTTCGCTAATAGTTTCAGCAAACGCTCACGAGCAATTTTCCTTAGCTCGGGTCGACCAAGTTCTTGCAGAAGGATGGCCGAATTAAGGAGTGCCTGCTCGTGCTCTGGATCGAACTCAAGTGCTTTATCGAGGTACGCCAGGGCTTGGGAAGCTTTACCTTGCTCTAGAAAGACGACTCCAAGCTGAAAGAAAATGAAATGTTACTAATATTTTCCCCTTACGCTCTTCTTTTCTCATTCAAACAACATACATTGTAGTAGATATCCGGATTGGTACTGTCGTACAGAAGCGCACGTTCGTACACCTCCTGCGCTTCCTTCGTCCGATTCAGCTTAATCAGAATGTCGCCCCGATTGATATACGCTTGCGTATAGTCCGATCGCATACTAATCGCCTGCCGGTAGAGCAGATCGGCTTCCTCCAGCCGAGTCGCATTCTTCGAAATCAGGTTAGCGAGATTCAGGAACACATTCAAATGGTTCGGCGCGATACGAGCCTGGTACGACTCGCCCGGTTTTGCCTTCGGCAAGAGCGATTTCGCCTTCAGATAGGCCTGTTCCGCCTCCTTGAACATCTTCAGATGGTTGTACGTGCGGCCCACGTTAATGTGCGCACCGACGTCATCCTCCTGCACGCTGACCGCCTTGTGGAAAAACTGTAACGCCTCCTCGAAGCGGCTCTCACTCTCGAGCGCGTGGCCAACGTTGTTGAATAGCTTCGCATTCCGCTGGTTCACCTTCAGACCGGACATGAAGATCGAGTACTCCGATTCCCAGTCCGCGTTTCGGTGGTACGTCTTGATGGAGTGCGTGAGTAGCAACACGCCCAGGCAGCACCAGGTCATCTTGCGGGACCAACGCTCCGACAGCAGATGGAACCCGTATGCGACCAGCAGACAGAAGCCCATCGACGGCATGTAGAGGACACGCTCAGCAATCACAAACCCAACCGGAAAGAAGAGATTCGATGCGGGTAGAAATGGCAGGATCATGAACGCCAGGCCCTGTGTGGAAGAGAAAGTTTTGAAAAGAAATATAAGAATATATTGCATTATTTGAATAAAATCTGTAAAGTTATGTGATAACGCATAAAGCATAACTATTCTTAGTTGACATTGTAAAGAGCTCAATAAATAGTTTTTTTTATTAACGTGTTTATCAAAACCATTCCTAGGATAACAACCTAGGAATAACAAATGATACTTCTAGTATTATGTCCGCAATTGCCTGCTTTATTCCTTTTCTCACTTGTCTAGACTTCTGCGAAGGTAAACAATTTGATTAAACTCGTTCCATGTTTCGTCTTTGCTACAAGAAAACTAAGCAAGCTTTATTACAGCGTCCTGATTCAGACGAACCTTTGCCAACGGGTGATTTTACTGAGCGATGATGTGGATAAGCAAATCATAACCTCCTTCCTTATGGAAGATGATAATAAATGATAATAACCTCTGGAAATATTATGACACAAAGTGCAGAAATACCAACAAAGCATCAGATAAGCAGTAGTTAAGCGTAGAAAAGAAGATAATTAAATAGATGTCGGATACTTCTGTAAGCTGTTTAACATTTTCGAGCTTATTCTAGTTGACTGAAGGAGCAGCAGACGAAAGCAATTCAGTGTGATACGGTGAAGAATAATTGCAGAAAATGAGAAGCGCATCGTTTGGAATCGTTGCACGAATTAATCAAACAGGGGGGAGTGCATTTGTGTGACTAGACCATTCATTTTTTCATTCCACTTATAATGAACGTTATATCTGAAGAAATCATTCGATGAAAATCGATAGCTCCTGGATCGCCGAACGGTAGATTAAAATATTAAAAATTAAAAGCCAAGAAGTGGGACCCCGCTAATCGACAGCAGCCAGCAGCGTTTCCATTTTCCGTGTTTAATTATGCAGCGGGCTGAAACGCGACGCGACCGGTCCGAGCTAGTGCAGTGGTACGGTAACGTTACCGTATCCATCACGAGCTAAATAGCTCGTCCCCCGCCTGTCTGTCACGTGAAAAAGGTGAACTTGGCGCGTGTCGTGCTATCGGATGGATGTGCTTTCCAACTGCTGACACCCGTGCCGGAGGCGGTGGGATGTAATTGTGTCTTTTTCGCTTACAGCTCCACCTTGACAGGCGCGAAGTGAAGTGAGTGAGTCTGGTGCTGCGGCTGGATAAATTATTATTCTATTACCGGTGAAAGTATTTCCGTCCGTCAAACTATTTTCAGAAATAGCACTTCCAAGAGTTTTGATTTAATATTACAAAAGAAAGACAAGTGAACTGTCTGCCCAAGTGGAAAGCAAGTAAACTGTGACGTAAAGTCGACTCGTGATTGAATCAAAGCAAATGATTGTTTTAATTAAATTCCTTTCCGATAAAAGCGTCGTCCCTCTGCGCTCTTCGCCTCACCTGACACTCACCCCACCGTTCCCAACGCATGGCCGGGTGGATGTTTATTGAGCAGCATCCACGAAAGGAACGTTCCCAAATGAATGTTCGATTTCATCTCGTGTCGATCGGAAATCGGAACTAGATAAAACAAAACAAAGCCAAACTCGTGCTATCTTCGTGCTAGTAGTGTGCTACAATTACCGTCTCCCGGACGGTCGCCACGGGACGCCAGGATGTAACGATATTACATAGGGCACGTGGAGATGGAGGCTTTCGATTAAAAACTGATCAGATAAATCCTCTCCGGCTCACTTCGACTTCGAAGCCGATGACGCCTTTCGGTGGCGGCGGGCTCTCGATGACACTTTCTCCGGCCCGTGAGTCCGCCCGCCGACGAAAGGAAATTGCCACCGGAAGCTGAGCTGAGCGCTCGGTGTTCGGTAAATCTTGATAATGGGCCACGATAATGAGGATACCATTGAAATCGGCTTTTCTTTACGCGCGCGGATGACGCAAGATGACGTACGGTGGCGACGAAGCAGCTGTGTGTGAAGCCGGATTTTCGGTGTCCGTGGGCGCACAAGCACGGCACATCCACCCAGCCACACAAAAGATGTCGATAATCGATAAATAATTATTTACCTTCAGCTTCAGCCAACGTGCTTGTCCCGCTTACTTGCTGCCGCTTTGCCACCCGCCCGTGGCAGGAAACGTGACACAGTTTTCTTTTCATTTTCTTGATTGTTTCGTCTTCACTTTCTCGTTGCGTGAGACCGCTGGCATATTTTTCTTCTTCGCCAGTGATGATTTGCTGCTAGGCTACTAGGACCGATGTAAGAGAAGCGTGTTTTTGTTTCGCGTCCTTTTGATGGGTGAAAGATATCTTCAGATCGATAGACAATTTCGTACCTCGCAACAACCGTTTGCTATTTAATACTCATTTTCGTCGGTCGTTAGTTGGGCTCCCTTTGCCCAACCGTGCTTTACCGATTTGTCTTGTTCTGGTAGGGTCTCATTTCTGGGAAGATTATCTTTTCGATGGTTAAAAATTGATGCGGTGTGCTAGAATGGAGCTTTCGGCAAGGTTTCAGTGCGATTTATCACATTTTCTTCAATTGCTTTGAAGCAAAGAAATCTCTTTGTTTGGAAATTATCTAAAAATAATATAACAGTGTCTCTACTAGACAGTTAAATTCATCGTCCACTTGCATACGGATTAATTTTAAGCACAGTGCCTCACTGCAGACGAGTATAACATCCGCCGTCGACATCGTTTCGGTAAAAAGTAGCATAAAATCACCATCTCTCTCCCATCCTGAACGCATGAGCCCCACGACCCCACGGGGGTTGTCCAAAGCAATCAAAATGCCCAAGTGGAACTCAGCTTCCAGCGCACCGGTAGCATTAGTTACCCCATGTGGGATGTCACACTACGCCCCGCCGGGTATTATTATTCTCGTATCACATTCCCGGGCATGATGCACAACGTTGGCGTCATGTGCCAAGCGAAAACAAAACGAGAAAGAATACATTGGAACGGTACAAAAAAAAAAACACTCGACACTTTCCAGTTGCAGTGGAAATATGAATTGCAATGAAAACATGCGACTCGTACACGCTCTCTCCCTGACGGTGACACACGGGCGCGACACATCGGGATCTGCTCTTCACACGGAAGGAAAACTACCACTGAGCGGTGAATAATCTCGACACCCTCCCCTCGAGGACGGACCCTAACCCTCGGACACAACCACCGCTTGCCATCGTCATTCGCATAATAATAACGCCCACGGTTTTGGGGTAAGAACAAGAATACATACATTTGCTTATTTTTCCTTCTAACACTTTATGGTTTCAAAGCTCAACTCTCGCGTGTTTGTGTGTGTACATATGTTTGCGGCATCCGGTACCGAGAGAGAGAGAGAGAGAGAGAGAGAAGGGACGAATCATCACTTGGGGGATCATCGTCTAGACAGTAGACATTTTGGTTTGGCAAGAGATACACACACACAAAAAAAAGACGCCCGAGATCCACACACATTCGGAAAATTTCATTTAGTTTTAGAATTTATGTCGCTTTAATCTCCTGCCATCACGCGCCCTACCACTTCGACTGATGGGGTCATCGTTTTGAAGCGATGGTGGCAAAAAATGGTGGATGACGGGTAAGCAAGCAGGATGCTAGGAGCTAGTTGAGTCTGTCCTGTTAGAAACGGTCGAAACGATTGTGACGGTGAATAATCCCGAAGGGACAGCGGTGAGGATGAGCTGAAACGCTTCATGCTCTAATGCAAATTTCATTCTCACACACGAAGTGTACTAGATGGAAGCGGATGGTTGCAAGTACAACTTGGCTTCAATATTTCTACATTTTGTTATGTTTTTTTTTTTAAATATCACATTTAAGCCTTCCGATTTTCCCATCTACGGTGGTGTAATAAAGGTGGTATTTATAGCACAACGTTTATCATAATACATTGTGAACATTGTGAACCTAAATATTAGCAAATTGAAATACTCACGGATTTCACCCGAATTAGTTCCTTTTAAACTTTTGAAATATTCTAAACTAGAGTATGACCTCATCTGAGACTGCAGTGGATATCCACGAGTCGAAAAGAGGATGTTAATAAAAGGGTTTCCACATTCGATGTTATAGCCATCCCTTCCAAGATTAGTATCCAAGTTTATTAAAAAAAAAACGCATCCCCGGAGTATACAAGATTTCAACATTCGAATTTTACACATTTTACTCATGCTAAGGGTAAAGTTTTCCAAACTGACAACGGAGACATGGAGTGACACGAAATTGATGAGTTTTCTTATTTGATCGCGCGAGCCGTTGCCGTGTCCGTCTCGGAATGCTCGTCCCCTTTCCTCCTACGAGTGTGGCTTATCACTTATAGAAATTGCAACCATGCGAAAGCAACAAAGTAGCAGCGATTCGCCGAAGGTTTTACCAGAAGGCCGCCGGTTTTGGGAAACCCGACGACGGGCGGTGAACCTGGCAGCCTGGAAGGGACGGTTGGCTAAAAAATGGCCCGAAAGCTTGGCGCGAACGCTCAAATGGAGAGGAGATTTTGCCCCTCGACTGTAATCAATCTTCTCGCGCAATGCAGGAGGGATTTTTTTTTGTTATTCACTGTTTTCTCCAGCCTTGTCGCACTTTTGGGAGCAAAAGCTGACGTTGGGCAGTGCGGCGCGCCTAATGGAAGGGCTCTTTTTCTTCTGCCGCTCGTGAACTGAGCCGGAAGGCTTCATCGCTGCAGTAATACAGTAATTGAGCGGAGCGAAAAGCGAAAACAAAATGTACATACATACAAATACACAAATTGAAGGGACGACGAGGCAGAGATGATTTGCCAAAACAACGAAAAAGATTGCCCTGGCTGAGTTATTGTTGACTCATAAATCTAAATAAATGGTGCAGCATTCAAAGATGCGGCTTTGCAGGGCGAACCCCGTGAAGAGCGTCTAGGATTAGTGGCGCGATGTGATCCAACCAAAAAGAGATCGAGAAAAGAACCGAAAAAACAACCATAATGAAGGGTAATTTTTATATTTTCCTGCCGTATCCGGGTTGTTCGGTAGCATAAAGAAAATTGTTCATTTAAAGTTATTCTACATAGTGACAAAGAAACCTCTCTCTCTCTCTCTCTGGAAAGTTAATTAGTGTTTTGCGTGATCGGTAGCGTTTGTACTGCAACTACACGATCGGAATGAGAAATGATAGGTCAGCTGTGGGTTTCCCGTTGATTTATATCTTCATCCTTTGTGTAGTGTAGTGTCGTGCGCAAAAAGAGATCGCGTCCGCAAAGGAAATTGTGCATATCGAACCGCAACCGGAATGGAATAAAGTATTGATTTTTCTTCCGTCGGTCCATCTACCCGAAAGGGACCCGAAAAAGAAAGGACACACTTTAAACCCGCTCGAGAAGAAAGGATTATGAAGAACGGATTCCGTGCCCAAGCGGGCGTTATTACTTCAACCGGAACCGGAATGTCGTCCGATGTTTTCACGAAGCGGAATGAAAAGGGGTTTTCCGCTTCGAAAAGGACATCTTCGTCCCAGCGATGCCGGAAGTCTCCTGGGTCGGTTCGTTGAATTTACCGATCCATCCTCCGTGCAGCGAGAACCCATCGATATTGTAATTCACCAGCCAGCAGGACCAAACGTGCCGTGCGATTGAGGTCCAACCAGGCAGAAGCCACTGCGAAGACGTCGCCGGAGCTGTTCGTGCACACTCGAGGTGGGATTAAGAATATGACACCGAGACCGTTCGCTTCGTTCGCGCATGGATGGCACGAAGACTTTAAAAGCCCGAGTTCCTTTTTGCCGCGCGCATTCGATAAGGATTACTAACTCACTCGTGGCGTGGCGAGGTGGTGAGGAGAATTTGTCTTCGCCGCGTTTCCTGCTGAATCGTTTTCGTTTTATATGTAAATCCACCGGACCACCCCGAGTTGGAATGAGCGGCTCCTCCCGTGGAAAGCGTGCGGGATTTAAAGGCGCGTCCGTCTCGCATAGCAAACAAAATGGCGCTGAGGATGCAAAATGGTTCCACCACTCGACTCGAAGGGTTTTGGGGGCTGGCGGTGGTAAATGTTTTGCGTGGAAAACAAATTTCACCGTTGCAGTCAACCGAGTGTAATATCAGTCGCTAGTGGCTTTCCTTCGCCACTAGATTTTCTCCCGGCGAGGAACGCGGGTGGTTTATTTTTGTATGAAGAACTTTCTATCCGACGATGATGGCATTCGGAGCTGTCATCGAAAATGCCATTTAGGGATGGATCCCCACAAGCATTTCGGCATGCTTGTTAGGAAGTGGATCCAACGAAAATGCCGTCATTCTTTGCGAGTTATAGGGATAAAAATTGAACAGAAAATTGATCGAATTGTAATCAAGCGAAGAGATTGCATTTTACTGGGCTCGGAACACTACAGGCAAACCACCTTCTCGCAAATAATAAGGAAGTCAGCTCATCATAGCCATTCCAAAGACGGCAAATGCCGAGGGTAACCCTTCCGGTGGGATCAGAGAACCGAACATTTCGATTTACATCGTTATCTGCAAGCTGATATCGCGCGCCAAGTTCGTTCGTGTGCCGAATGGAGTATACGTTATCGGATGCGGAAGATTGAAAAGCAGAAATGAAACCATGCCCCAAAGGTCATGTCGATTGTGGAAGACAAAAAAAAAACATCAAATCTAGCTGACGGAAGCAACAAGACGTCCGACTTGGAATCCAGTTTTGTATAGTTTTCCCCCCCCCCCCCTACTTGAATCGACCATCCTCCACATCATCATCACTGCTTGGAACGGATGGATCGATCGCCGGAATAGGTGTGGATGGCGCATTTTCACTCAAACAAATGAAACTACTGTGTGGTTTGGATGCTCGTATGGTGGTGGTGGGAAAATCGAACCCGGGTTCCTTTTCATTCGCACGATCGATCGGTCAAAAGTCCGTCCCGTCCCGTCCCGACGACGGCGTTCGAGGATAAACGACCGAGCGAGAAAATCGATAAGCAAAAGGACAATGGTGCGCACAGCAGGAAGCAAGGTTGTCCTGTTTTCGTACGCCTGGACGAACGCGCGCCCGCCACCCGGAACGTGCCTGAGGATTTGGTGAGGAGCTCGTGTGAAGAGGATTGGCTTAGCTTGGGAAGCCTGTAAGATCCCCATCAAGGGCCTTTTGCCGTCTGGAAGGACAAACACACCCCGTCCGCAATCAGGGGTGGATCTGACCACCGTCTTGAGAAACGAACGGAGGCTAAAATAACACAAGAAAAAGCGAAATAAAAATCATTCCCAAAGGATTTTGACGCATCGCAAAGTTGTCACACAGGAGCTGGTGTGTGCGAATTTCGCTACCCGTGCGGGATTTGACCACCGCACGAGGAGCCGAATGTGGGATGAGGATGGTGGGAAGGTAATGGTTCCGGTTCAACGGTGCATGGCACGAAAATTGAAATCAGCAGCAACCGAACCGTCCTGGGAATGGGCCGGCAGCACCCGGTGCAGTGAGTGGAACATGTTTGCCAGATAATGATGATAAACCATTTCGTTCGGATCAGCAAGTATTCGGTTGGGATGAGGAGGAGCCGCAATAGCCACGGCAAAAGTGGGCAATACAACTTCCACGCGTGATTGCTTATTGCGTGGGGACAGACGTTCGCTAGAATTTTGATCATGATAAACAGAAAGTTTTGTTTTCATTTTTAGAAACCATTTCGGGCGGGCTTGTTCAACTCACCATTACTACTACGGCCGACTTTTGGCGATGGTTCTCGATGAAGGCAACCCACGCCAGCACGCCAATCATGGTGTACGCTCCGAGTGTGGCCAGATTGCGGGGATCGGTGAACGATTCGACGAGCGGGACCGTTCCCATCGTCCAGTCGCAGCAGAGATCGCACGGAAAGAGCAGCAGCCAGAGGTTGACCGAGACGAGATAGTTGTAGGACAGCTGTCGAACAGGCGTCACTGCCACCGAGGCCGGATTGTCGAACCTGGAAGAGAAAAATAAGCGGAGAAGAGATTTATAACAAATACTCTCCATCGATCGGTACCGAAACGAAAAGGTATCGGAGTCATTAAAATAAACTTATTCTTTTTAGTGCGCCATAAACCGTCGGCGTCGGTTGATTAGTTGGCTCTCACGTCTGCCTCTTAACGGGCCTCTCCAAAAACAAACCTCCGAAGACGAGCACACCAAACACGGTGGTGTGACAGAAGCCATTACGAGAAATCGCAACCCGTGCATGCGATCGGAAAATGAAAGCCGGTCGCAAAATAATATGATCGATAGTAAACCTCATATTTTTATGAGAATGAAATTAGATATTTTATTGGTGCGTCGGGGGTTGCGCGAAAGGGCGGCGGTGCCAAATTGCAACCCGTTCCAGATTGTGGCGGTGGTGAGAATACGGACCCGTTGCCAGTAAAACTCGTACGTCGTAATCGTTGGTGACATGTGACATCACGCTGGGTTGTGCGAACGGGCAAAGGGCGAGTGAATTTTCCTCTGCAGCCAGTAAAGCTAGTAGCTGCCGGAACCGTATAGCCAGCAACCTTTAGCCGGAGCTCGTCGTCTGGTGCAACAAAGTAACATTCCCGCGAGCCAATCTCGTCGTCGTCGTCGTCCTCGTCGTCGTCTAGAAAGTCACGGTCCGGGCCGGCGTTTTGCGTTGCCACTCGGCACACCCGTCGCCGCCGACAAGAAGAGGTGCTTCGGGAAAGCACCTCTGTCAGCGCAATAAAAGGAAAAACTGCCAGCCCGAACCAAACATTCAACGCACGCACACACAGGTGCGGATGGGGCGGGGACGGGAGAGGCGCGAGGGGGAGGGAAAAACGGTTATCCTTGACGGTCCTTGACGTGGAGACAAACCGCGTGCAGCGCGCAGAAACGAAGTCATCAACGGTTTTTGCTATTGCGCGATTTCACGTCATAAAACTACCATAAAGGTTAATAATTTTCCTCGCGCGTACGCGCGTGTTCCACCCGTGCCTGCCTGCTGAGGGACATATTTCCGTGGGGTCGGAGAAGGTCGTGAAGTGACAGGACCGTTTCTGCTGTCATGTTTGCTTACGCGCTACTTGAGCGAGCGCGACAGTTGGAAGGTGTGTTCTCCGGAACAGCCGTGTTTGAATGGGGAGCAGAGAATTAAAGTTGGCTGAAGTTAGAAAGACATTTCCTGACCCTTTTCTTCAAGCAGTTTTTGTGGAAATATAAATGATGACGTAGTGAAATAGTACAACTAACTAAACTACACTAGCAGCAAAATTAGATAAAAAGAATGCTTCCTTGCATGTGAAAAATCCAAAATTTATTTGAGTGAAAATTGTTTCGGCAAGTAAAATGTTGTTTATTACAAAAATGCCTCTAATTGGATCGGCTTCTTAGAATTATTTTATCCACCGTGTAATTAACCATCAGCTTATTCAGAAAAACCTTGAGCCAGTTTACGTATTAAAGAGTACATTCAAACTAGCACAAAACTAAACGACACTGAAAGCGAACCGCGCTTTGTTCGCACTCGATTGTACGAATGCACCATTTCCCGAGTCCGAGGGTCACCCTTCCGTAGTACGACAAAAATGGTCGGTCGCTAAATTGAAACACCTTTTGGCTTTTGCAGCGTCACACAGCGGGGCGCACCATATCCGCTTGGTAAATGGTCACGGTAGCCGCCGAACGCTGTGCGCATTTATAGGCAGGCGATGGAGTAGCAACAGCGTAGTCGCCAGTGCTGAAGTGTGCTACGAGTCGTAGTAAAACATAAGGGCTGAAGGAGTGCAATAACCTTCGGTTCATCCACCGTCCGCCCACTCTCCAGCGGCAATGTTACCTTTGGCTGTGCGTTATTCACGTTCACGTTCGTTTAACGCCCTCCCAACGTTCGGTTTATGGGACTATGTTCCGTTTTTGAGGTTCTTCGCGCCCCATGTTTTGGGGTTCGGCGGAGGTGGTGGCCGCAGTGAACGCCACACGACGGAAGGAAATCAAATCATTCCAGCAAAATAACGTTTCCAATCAATTTCCTATTATAGCGTCGAATAGTTTAATGTGCCGGTATACCAACGACCTCGCTTGCACAACCTGTTCGTCGACAGCGCTGCTGGGAAACGTCGTTAGTGTCAAGTGCGCAACGCTCACACGCGGGCTGACGTCCAATGTCCACACGAGGCTCACGGAGGATACTTCTAACGAGGCCGCGTCGCGTCGTGTCGTCGAGGAAAAAATGGCTTTTCGTGTAGATTCTAGATATTTCGGACGGCGTACTGCTAAACTGGTAGGCTAATATAGGACAGGAAATTAGGAGATGTCGTTTAATTTTCCGCCGAAAAAGCAGCACGAACCTTAGTGTGTTTTTCACACTGTAAGCTGTGGTGTGTGGGCATACGCACGATGATGAGATGATGTAGGTGGGAAAACCTTTCGAAATATTCTTGTGTCTCATGAATCCGTCTAATAGCATCAGATACTGCAGATGATCGTTCCTCTGGAATTGATTGAAAATTCATTTATCAAGGACCTTTGGTAAACCATCACACATGTGATGAAATCCATCTCATTTTAATTACCACAATTTATTTTAACCACAATAGCGGTGTCTTGATTTGTGGAATTTAGAACGCAATTTTGTGAAAATTAGCTGTTTTTAGTAGGGTCAGCAATTGGTAACATTTGTGGCTTCATATCGAGTTTGGCACACCACAGATGCATATTGGTTTTCACTTTCCATGAAAACTCTTTTTTAAAGTCACTGTACGGTAGGTTGTTTAATTTTCAACATCGATTTGAAAATGTATATACATTAAATTTGCACAAAACCATTTGAAGAAAACCGCTTGCTTTGAAATATTGCTTCAACATTACCGAGCCGACGTATGCTAACTACCAAATTTAATGCATCGCCAACGTAAACTGGGGCGCAAGTCTGGCAAACATCAACAGACACACACGCGCCGAAAAAGGCAACCCAAAAGGAGATTGTGTTGTTATCATAAATCAAATTAAAAACCTATCGAAAGTTGGAGTTTTTGCTCCCGACCGAATGGAGCGTTCTGATGTTGATATACTCGACATAAAGTCCTCGAAGCATACAGTGCACGGTAGCAGTAACAAAAAAAAAAAACGAAACGAGAAGAAAAACAGCATGAAAGGTAGGGCTGACATGTTTCCCATCCGCGTCCATTTCGGGATGGAAGCGGATGGATCCGACGGATACAGTGACCTATGATCTCCCTCTTTATGCCTTTTTCACGTCCAAACGGATCGGCGGCGGGAGCGGAGCAGGTGGCATATATTTTGCTTATTTTATTTCGAGTACCACCCGCCTCCAGTGTGGGTATGTGTGTGCGTGTGCGTGCTGTTTGGACCCTCGTCAAAACATGAAACATAATTTATGAACCAGCAAGCATCATCTTCCCAGTCTCCCGGATTCACACATACACACTCACACATACACACTCACACGCATATTCTAAGTCCTCGACGCGTCCTTTTTCATTGTCTCTCGTCGCTCGTGAAAGTGTCTTGACCTCGTTCTCGTTTCACATACCCTGCTCCGCTCCTTTCCGTGAAAACAACGAGGTGCAAAGTGGCAACGAATCGGGTGACGTGAAGCGATGCGTCACGTATGGACTGTTTTTTTGGGGTTGTTAGGGGTGCCTTTGCCATAGCCCGAGCCATGCGTGCGTGCGTGCGTGCGTGCATGCGTAAGCAAATGAACTCTACGATGCCCCTACGATACGGATTTCGTGCAGGAATTTCATCCGATTTCATAGCCCAGCCTCGTTGGTCAATTGGGAAAGGTTTTGCGGGATGCCGGTAAGCCGATTTTCGAACGTTAGTGACACACGAAGGCACGCCCCGCCCGGGCTCCCACTCGGATTAAAGTGTTGTTTTTTTATTTGGCATGAAATTATTCGCCATGCAGGCGTTAAATCAGTTTCGCAGATGGCGTTACATGGTATCAACCGCTCGGAAACCACTGAGAAAGGAAGGCTGTTTTTTTTTGTTGTTGTTGTTCGGGTAAATGTACGCGTGGAATATTATCAATCTTTTTTTTTTTTGACAACTCTTTCATCACCCTTTGCAACGGAACGGCTTGCTGTGTTACATGCCATTGATTTCGGGTCGGCCTCAGCTCGGCCGGCACGGTTCGGATGCACTTAATGGAAATTTAATCATCCGCTGCTGAGGATTAATTAATGTTTAATGAAGCCTTTCTCGGGCTCTCGGGGTTGGTGGGTTTTTCGGTGGTGCGATTTTCCGGTGGATCGATTTCTGCTCTTCCCACCGAACGAACCACCAGGCCGTTGGTTGCGGTTGTTGTAAAGGGACGCGCGATGTCGAACCGAGCTGACCGATTCGATCGCAGATGATTTAGTTTCGGTAGAAACACAGATTGACCTTTCGCTTGTGTCAAACCGGTTGCCTTAAATATTGATAAAACCGATTTCTTTACAAGCTTATGATTAAGAATTAAAACAATGCCTAGCTAATGCAAATCAAACAGAGCTGCCGGAAACGAACTTGAAACATTCTTCCGGTGAACCATTAAACTGCATTAAATTGACATTGTTAGAGATCGTTAGTTGTACGACACGCTGTCTAATGGAGGCTAGCAACGTTTGCGGAGAGATTCTGAGCCGTGTGGACGGAAAAATATCTCCGTGTACGAAACAAAGCTAGGACACGGCGGAGCGTTACATGCTCCCAGGCTCGTTCGAGCGTAACAATTCGAGTCCAGCTGGTGATGACAGGGTGTGCACGGGGACACAATCGAGATGGGTGGTTTCTTCGCACCGCACAGGAGACGAACGTAATCCTAATTAAATTCTCTCGTATCTTTCGCATCGCACCCTGTCCCGGGGCCCGCCTTGCGTGCGTGCATGCGTCCGTGTGTCTGATTTTGAAGTTTGATATACGACTATCGGCATCATGTTCACGGTGTGCTGGACTTCGAACGACCAGGGAGAGGACGGTACCAACAACATCACTGCACCGACGCTTCTCCTCCACCGGGTGTGCATCGTTTCGGTGCAATCGATAGTCGATGAGCATTGTTGTTTATACGGTGGACCATGTTAAACCAGCCCATTCACCTCGGTGCACCTCTCAGACGCTGCGTGCGTGCTATTGCTGGCTCTAGCGGATTTCGACTGCTGCAGTGAGGCAGCATTGAGTTTACACTAGCCGCTCGATAGAGAGAGCCGTAGTAAATCCCCCGGAAAATCGCCCATCGGTGCGCGGTGCGCCCTTCGGGCGAGCAAGTAGTTTGATTTTACAACGCTTTGCCACTAACGCAGTGGGCGGAAATTACATACACGGGCGATTTATCATACGAACGAGCTAGACAGTCAGCAATCGTACGCGTCCGATGGGGCTGTGGGTGGATTCGATTTCTTTTTTCGGTGGTTTCGAGATGATGCTCGCTAGCGTGACCACTGGCCAGGGAGGTGGGTTGTTTTAATGAGGGGATTTTCTGGGTGGATCCCACCGTATCGGGACCAGCTGCTGGCATACATGGGTGCTGTAATTAAGCACAGGCTTCATGGCACATGCGACTAATGAACCGAAGCTCGAATGTTACTCGGATCGAACTGGTCGGTGCTGGTGATTAGGTTAAAATTAAACCTATGGTTGATGAGTAGAACGGCCCTGCAAAACAACTCGAAAATAAACATCAAATTAGAAAACATGTTTCGCTTTACACGCCCTCACCATTCCGATTGCAGCAATCGGAGGTGGCCTCGTTCAATCATAATTTGCTGCGAATCTAAATCGCACGCGTATGGCGAATGCTAACCCGTTCAGCATTGTATCTCGTCGGCGACAGACGACAGATAAAGCTCATTTGCCTATTAAATGATGCATTTGGGTATCGTTCACTGCCGAAGCACGATACCCGTATCTACCCTTGCGGCACAGATACTCTCCCTTCCGGGCAGGGACGAGTGGATATTTAATTGGTGCCATAAAGTACGATAAATAATTACCGGCGATTGACTCGCCACTCGGGTGTAGCATGAGCCTCGCAGCGTACTACTGGAAGGTTTTTGGAAATGTTTCAAAAACCGTGCCGCCGCCAGGTCAGCATGATAAGCTATGCGTGAACGTTCGTACGAAGCACAGGCGTTGCGTTCGCCGGTGCAAGGATGCATTAGCAGACAAATTAATCGAATCGGGAATGGGGGACCTGTCACAAACCGATACCCGATGACCGATGGGGGCTCGCTCGATTGCGAGAGATTCGCCCGTTTTCCCTCGGACCGTACAGTCGTAATCAATTTTTCGGCCATAGCAGGCACCTGGAAGGCTAGCAAACACTCCGACCGACCGATACCTACCTGGTGAAAACGGGCAGCTGGGAGCCCATGATTTGTAGCCGGGCGAACAGGAGCGCGACGGTCGTGACGCACAGCACGGCCAACCGTCGGGATGCTTCATGGGGCCACCAGCCCGTCGGCAGGGCGAACGATTTGCCGCTCATCATCGAGCGCGCCAGATGGTAGATGTCACCGAGCCGAATCTGTGCGTCCGCCAGTGCCAGTGAACCGGAAACGAGAAGAGAAAGGAGAAACAAAAAATTGAACGTGTGATTGAATTATTCCAAACTGCTGCTCTGCTCGGTTGGGGTGTTGCTGCGTTGCCAAGGGCAACATTTGACGTCGGCTGTTGCTTTTGCATCGCAAACAGACATCAATTATTAGCCTCCCATGGATGTGTGTGATATTAGACTACTTTGGCTCATTGGCTTCTGAAGAAGTACGACGAGACAATGGCTCAACAACGATAACTAACCTGATGAAGAAATAATGGATCCTTGGGCAAATACGACTCTTACCGCCGGGCTGAGCACACACAGATGTGCTCCCACAGGACGAACTCAGAACGTCCCAAAAGGTGTTTGGCCGTAGAGAGTGCGAAATGACGGACGAGAGAAAAAAAAAACCAGGCTACGAACCCCTATGGGGAAGGATGTGCCATGAGAATAACTCTATTAGCAATGACTCACACTCGCCTAATGGAATTGTGTGGTTCACAGGCTCGAGCTGCAGTGCGAGGGTTTTACACATCCCGCAAGGTGATATTGCGGTGAACAACGAATCGATTTTTTTGTTGGCTTGTTACTTGTCGTGCGTGTGTGTGGCTTTTTTTCTTCTTATCCTCCCAAGAATGGGACCCTTAGGGCAGTACCTTTCGAGGCGCTGTTCGCGTTGCATCATTTAGCTGCGCCGGTCAAACAAGGTACCCCCTAGAAAAAAGGAGACAAATGGGTCGTGGCGTGTAAGTGCGTACCCGGTGGTACCGTCGTACCCTTTTTGCATCATCTTTTGACCGAGACTAAAAATGCTATAAAACGTGCCAATGGAGCAGTAAATCACACACATCCTTAAACGGACACAGCTCGGCACTCGGTGAATGTGAAGTGAATGAATAGGCCGCATTTGTCTCGCACCTCGGGGGTTGCTACGGTGGTCACGTTAATCTCACCAGATTATTTAATGTCCGCTCGCTCGCTCGCTCGTAGGCAGAATGGTTTCCAAAAACACGGACGAACGGCAACCGTCATGTTTTGTTTTTGCCTCTTCACATTAGTTTTTCTCCTTACTTACACACACACACACACAAGCGCGCGCGCAATCTCTCTCTCGCGTGCTTATGGTTCACATTAGCAGTGGAGACGCAGACGTTCCGCCGGTGGAACATCATTATCATCAGCAGTAAACGAGCTCACTTAAGGCTCGTAAACTATCTGTTTATGCTTGGCAAATGGACCCACTGCGGTTGTTTACCTCACATGCGGCACCGCCGCCCGCCGCCCTGCTGATGGATGTGGGAGGATAATTTTGACTTTTTTTTGTTGCTCTTAAAAGAAGCATGCTGAAGGAGAAGGATGTAAACATGTTGACTCTTTGTGGGATGTGCAGTCATTACGGGCGGTGCAATTGTCAGGCAAGAATTTTTGTTATTTTTTTTTCTTGAGCAGCAGCTGCTCATATTAGCGTACGAAATAAATTCATTGTGTGCTTGAAAAGCTCTTTAATGCGCACCTTCGAGTCAGACGTGGTGTGGCATAAGATTTCGCCCCGATGTTTAAAATCGCATCCGTATCATCACACCTTTCCGGTTCGTTTCACTTTAAATGTATCTCACCACTGCACCGGCTCACCGTAAATTATGATCGCAAACGCAAACATCATTCAGCTTCCTTTTGCGCAGGAAAAAGGTTGAGCCGACCGTGTGTGGTGGTGTGTGTAGGCAAAGCGAAACGAAGCGAAGCTCACGAGCCACGAAACCCACGAACCCCCGTGTAGTGATTCTGTGGCGCGAACCGTTTTTATTTCGAGCTGGCCGGGTGCAAGTTTTGAGCTCTTCGCACGGGAAAGCCAGTGCGGTGCCAACCGGGAGTGTGGTTTGCACACTGGTGGTGGTTTTTGAACGGATTTTTCAGCGTGCTAGGCCAATCCCTAAAACGAGGCGCACACCATGAGCCGCGAGATGATGGCCGATTATGGCGCAAGGGGCGTGTTGGGTAGCACCTCCCAGCCGCTCTCGATGGTGAGTGTGGCGGTTGTGGTGATTGCTGATGATTATGCTCGTACAGAACGGGGGGCGGCGACGAAGGTGCAGATTTTCCAACCAGCACCGAGCATAAATAGTTTGCAGTGGAAAGAGAAATAATACCCACATATTCCCCATGTGTGCTTAGATTCCCCGTATCGATTCTGCTGCTGCTGCTGCTGCCGCTTGGCATGGGAGGTGGTTGCGGATTGTTTACGTGAAAAAGTTGTGCCACTGCAACGGTCCTACCATGCATGGCATGGGAGCGATGGTGGTACCCGATATGGGGTTCGATACAGCAAACAAGCGTCTGGTACGTCGGATCGATAGATGGGTCTTACTTATTTGCGCACACCGCACACACCACCACCCACAGGTGCTCTGAATTTGGCGATTGTTTCGTTACGATCGAGGTTCTGAAGCGTACGTACATACATTACAACCACGGTTTTCCCAACCACTCTATCACCGTGGTGCTCCGTGATCCACAACGGTGGGTACCATCCATACCATAAACCATCGCTAAAGTATCGTACAATAACGTGGTGCTCGCTCTGCCATCACCGGTTGGTTTTCCCGAGCGTTCCTGAGGTTTGATTTTCACCACCCACCACCACCACCACCCACACGGAGCGGCGGATCAGGTGTTATGGAAAAATTAAACACACACAACACTCATCCGCTTCTACCTACCAAAGAGCGATAATAGAACCCCCAATCCCCCCTTCCGCACTCCGCAGTGGGATGGAAAATAATCATCGCAACACTATGCACACCGGGAAGTTTTCTATTCTTCGCATCGGAAGAAGCTTTGTTCCATAGTTCGGGGGAGGATGATTGCGTGGCGATCATTAGTGCTTAATTTGCGACGCCGCTACTCATGCTCAAGGGAGCGTAAATTGTGCATTGTTAAATAAATTGTAACGGATGTGCCGCAGAGAAGGTCGCGCTGGTGCACGTTGCGCAGAGATTGTGTTGCCTCGAGCAAGCTATAAGGTAAAACAATTATGTTATACAAAAAAAGTACACATTTAAGAAATCAATCCACTTGGCTGCGTGAATATCAAAGTTAGCAGAAGATGGCAATGTTTTTTAAAGCGATGGGAAGCTTTTATGTCGATACGAAAAACACGCTCATTGCGATATGGTTTCCCGCACTGTTATAATGCATTATTAAATTCATTATAAATTCTACCACTTCCAACGAACGATCCTCGTACAATGGGATTTTCGATCGCAGTGTAGTTTCGCTTTATTCGTTAGCTGGAAAGAACTTTCGCTACTGTGTTCCTGCGTTTCTCATACACACTTTCAGCTGTCGTAAGAGCTATTGGATCCACCTGTGCATCCTTTATCGAAGGGTCGTGTGGCGCATATTGTGCATTGTCGGCCGATATTACGTTCCATTCATCGTAACTTTCGCCCGGGTTGTGGCGGCATGCCGGTTTACTTGCATCCGAAGAAACCGTCGGCACTATCGAAACCGTTTGGGGTGTATAGTTCGCTACCTAGAGCCTAGAGAGAGAGAGAGAGAGAGAGAGAGAGAGAGAGAGAGAGAGAGAGAGAGAGAGAGCACCTTGCTTAACCACACGCACACATGGCGCACACACTTCCGTTGCTGTGATTGTAAACTTCGTTGGCTTTGTCATTCGTCAAGAGTAAATATTTGAAATATGCATAACCCAGGAACAATTTCAAATAAACCGGCATCGTTCGACGATTCATCATGCACACACACATACACTCAACCCGTTGCGTTGGAGGAAGTCGTCCAATGCACAAAACCTAGCACCAGTTCTTCCCACACAATACAGGATCTTTGTGGGACGGTTGATAAGATGGTGGGACTGTAAATTTATGCTTATTTTACTGAACTTTTCAACTTTGTCTCGTCTATGGAAACGTGTTTACTCTTGTGCTACGTCTTTCGTCGTTCGTTCCCTCATGCCAGCACAATAATAATGCTGTTTATAGACGATTGGCTTTGGGGTGGCCTTGGGGATGGTTTATCATTCCTTCTAGCATTGGGACGACGTGATTTCTAGAGGAGGATTCAATCCCTCTTTCGCTCGAACGTTCTCTTAAAATTCACTTTACATTGTATTGGAAATCAATTCGCTTTTATTTCGTTTTTCCCCAGGATCGATGAAGAAATCGAGATATGAATTTATACTTTCTAGCGAGATGGTGAGTTTTTATGCACATTCATTGAGCGATCTGATTTCAGTGCCACAGAGCGGGATAATATTTTGTTGTGATTGATTCCTGGCGCAACAGAAATGATTGACGCATGTGGGATGTTGAGAAGCAAATTGTATGCGAATGCTTTTCGATATTATGAGAAGCAGTAATAAACAAATGAGCCCATATAAAAGGGAATTGTCAGGAAAGGCGACACGGCGAGATCAGGAAAAAATTTCTAACGAAACATGCGACAATCACTACGAGCTGATGGAGTGGCGGCACAGTGGCAAAGGATAGCATAAAATATACAAAATAAAACAGGTTAAAATGATGCTCCAAAACGTCAACGTTCAAGCACGATCAATCACTCAAAATTTCCACAAACACTGGAAAAAATGTTTTACTGCAACGATGGCAGTTGAAAAGGACGTTGAAAAAAATAAATCTTCCCTTTAATTGACACAAAATAGATACTATTCGTCGTACGTTAAACCGCGTTCCGTTCCGCCATGAAGGATGGAGCTGTGGAAATGAAATAAAAAAGCACACGCTGTGTACCATTAATCATATGCACCGATTGTTGCTTGGAGCAGAAATTAATTTTACCTTCGTTTCATTTATCATAGTTTAAAATGAGCCACCGGCACACGCGCACACAAGTAGAAACTTCAACCGCCCTTCATTAGTTTCAATTATAGCAGCATAGCACCGCAGAAATGCGCACGGAATGGCTTTCGTCGACGCACGTTTCTCTCACGTGTTGGCGTGTAACTTTTGAATCCTTTTAAATCGGTCGGTACGGCATGCAAACAGAGGTAGTAGGCCACGTACCCCCACCCTTGCCCCTTCACTCCCCACATGAGGCTTCTGCTTGGTGCATAATTTATGTCGCTTGCCTGTCGAGGCAGCAGCGATTGTAAAACTTCATCAACAACCGCCGCGCCAGCTGTCGCTTGAATCGCTTTACAGTGCGTGTTCATCTGTTCCCCCGCCGTTCGCGTCCCACGTTCGTCATGGGCGTTTGATAATTGTATGCAAAAATGAACGGAGAGGGAAGGCGAAATAAGGCGTACGAAAACATATGTAATTATCGGCTTCACCTGGGTGAGCCTGGGTAAGGGAACAGCTAGCATTCAGGCATGGTAGTGGCCCATCATCAGTTTATTCCTTTTCATCCCCGAACCGGATCGGCTTACTTTAGACGCGATTCGTACGGTACACAGTAGGCAACAACAAACCGGTAGCTGTTCCACGTGTTTGGCGTGGAAAGTTTGTTAAAAATTCATTACATTTTGATTTATGCTCACCGCGACGCGAAACTTTTGTCAGCGCAACATGGAACCCGTCCCCAACTGATGGTGCCGCAGGGTGCGAGATGGAATATGCTTCCTTTTTTTTGATTTATATCATCTCGTGTCTGTTAGCAGCGTGAATGCGTTTTTGGTAGAGAAATTTAATGTGAGCGATGCTTAAGGGGTTGAAAAAAGAAGGTGTTAAATTTTTACTAGAATTTTTTTTGCTCTACTGCACTTAGTTTAGAAGCGAAACTGATGTTTCGAGGAAATAAAATGCATTTAGGCAAATGCTAGGAACGTGGAAACGTGCTCACCGCCGCGCCAAGCGGATGGAAATTTATTTCTTTGTCTATTTTCACCCGCAAACCCGAGCTCGATTTCATTCTTACTGTCCACTTTGCACATACTTTGCAAACACCCGTCGCATATTTATTGTTTCCCGCGCAGTCCCGTTAATAATACATTTCCGCGAATATTGTTCGGTGCCGTTATGGATGGGCAGATAGAATGAAAGGATGCAGAATATTCCCGCTACCGGTGCTCGGTGCACCGTAATTACCTCCGGTGGCTGAGTGATGGGTGTGAATGGCTGTAGAGCATGTGAAAAATCCGTCTGAAAAAACGTTCGCGCGCTGAAATGATGAAGGAATTGGCTGGTGATAACGAACCGAGTAGTAGGTTGAGAAGTGTCGGAAAACAGATTGTGGTTGTTTTTTGTTTAACAAAATGAAATGAAATTTGAAATGGAATAATGAAATAAATGAAATTAATTATTAGATAATATAAGCGTGAACAAGAAGCCGCATACTGGACTGTGCTGTATATTGCTACATAAAATAAATAAAATAATTTTAAAGCTTCCCATTACTTTAGCTTATTCAATAAATTGTAGTGATACTGTGAAGGAATTAACATTCAGTGTGACATTTCAAATGATTCCCTTTTTTGTTTGCCGCTGGGAAGGTGTCACAGCAATTTTCATAGCATATTAAGAGAAAAAAAAGTTACATGGAATTTTACCTTTCAAACTAAAGTTACCGGCAGGCAAACGCACGGACGTGATGGGAGAACATAGAAACCGGGCCATCGTCTATCTTGCCGTTTTCAAGCATTTTATTTTTCACCCGCACGATGGCACGAAAGCATGACATATGGCAGCAAAGTTAGCTTACAATGTCTCCCGAAGGATGCCAGGTACCCCCTTCTCTATGGTTTACTCTGTTCCCGTTTTCCCATACATCTATTCTATGACCTTGGCAGCAGTGAAGACGCACTCGTTTCTTATTTTCTCGCACACGGATAGAGTGCTCCCGTTTCCGTGCTGTGCTTTTGCAGTAAATGCTGGGTTGTGGTGGGTCCGGCGGTGGTGAGAAAATAAATGAGCACTGACGAGAAGATAGTTCGTCGGATTTCGCGCCCGGTACCGCTGTGAGACGTCAAAGTTTGAAACAAAAATAGACAAAAAAAAAACGATATGCACGTAAGAATCCCTTGCGGTAACAAAGTTTTATAGATAATTTTTGTTTCGTTCAGTTCCCAGTTTGGTGGCGCATTTGTGCAAGTGTGTTACTGTGCCACCGTTAACAAAGCAGGAGGAAAAAACACATGAACAGCACCAAGGTTAGCAGGGGAATTTAGCTACCAGCTGAACACGTGAATGTCACATTTTGGCCTCGCGTTTCGAGGTTTCCTTTGTCCGCCGAAGCGTACGAGACCGCGTACGATGTGCATGTGCCTTATCTGATCGTGAACTTTTCGCGTCAGCGGTACTCCCGGCGGTCCCGTTAGAGCAGCGCTGGTTCGTGAAGAAAATTCGCGACGCACAGCGGGAAACACACTCAACCCTTTCCCAATCTTGCAGCAAATCGGAACCTGCGAGGTGTGGTAAAAGTTTTCCAACATTTCATTTCCCGGTGACCAGCGGCAGCATGGCGTCCACGGGATCCATCGCGTTATCCCTTAAGTGAGGAGGCAAAGACACTCCAGCGGGACGCAGCGGGAGAAGGTTCGTGCTTTCTAGGCTACCGGCACGGTGTCTTCCGTTTTCAATATCGCTTCCCTAGCTCATCGGGTGGTGGATTCAACCGGAAGGATTTATTATGCATGATATCAAGGACATGCGTGGGGATACGGCTCGGTAGTACAAGAGTACACAGTCACCTCGCCGGGCTCCGTATCATGCATCGGGAGCCAGATTTATAACCCTCCCCCCCGTGGCGAGCGCTCGCAATGGATGGCTTTAATACGTTCATCGACACACCGGTGCTGGTTCCGATGGTGTTCCATCGAGTGCCCTGTGCTCTCTTCTTTGCTAGTTGATGCCCGGGTGACCTCTGTGATCATGGCTCATTTGAACTTTGCACCGAAAAGCACCGAGTCACCGGGGGAGGAAAACCCAACGAAAAAAAAAACACCCTGCCTTCGGTGCTCCAAAAATAGCGTAGTAAAATCGGTAACGTATAATTTATGGACAAACTTTTTTTTTGTGTAGCACGCTGTCGGCTTCACGTGGGCGCGAAAGAAGTGGCCGTATATGTGGCTGCCTCTCTGACCGTCTTATTTTATCTCGGCGGCGCACTTTTGGTCCGGATCCGGAACCCTAACACGATTACCGAAAGTTTCGTAGTAACCCCTTGCCAGGCGGGTTGCGCGATAAAGTCTTTTCTAGGGAAATACGCAAAAAAAAAAAATCATTCCTACTACCCGAGATAGTTTATCAGAAGATCTCGCTTTTGGAAGGGCAATGGCAACGCCGCCGACTGTGGAAACACGAAAGTGGTTTATCGCGATTTTGCAACCCCCAGGCCGGGGGTTGATTTATCGCAAGCCTATTTGTCGCTGGGCCTGCTGATTTCGGTTTTCACCTACTCCAACTCCCGTTGCTCGAGACATTTTATGAATCGAATAATTGGAACACTTTCCATGTGTAGCGGGAGGACATGATGTAAGAAATAATATTTTGCTTTTAAGCTTCTCGTATTTCTTGTATGCTCTCGTCGAGACCGCCGACAATAGCTCAAGCGTGAACCCATATGAAAACTGCATAATTTTGTACGTATGCGTATCGGAAAACGGGATCGGTACGGCAACGTAAAAATATGCTTTACAAATATCCGCCCTTCCAGCGGTGCGAACGGGTCGGACTACTTGCAAACAGAGGCAACATTCGGCCGTAGACGAAGTCGAAGAGGGTGTATTGTTTTCGCAAGGAAGCAGATGGGTGAACGGTAACGGTCCAACGGAAAAGTACACAACATTATGCTTCATGTGCTTCGATTCACACATGTGCACATACTCCTCCCTCTCTCGTGTGTGTGCGTCGCAGTTCTGCAGTTGTTTCGTTGTTCTTTCATTAGAATGAAATATGCGCTCCTTACGTTCGTCGTCATCGTCTTGCGAAACTGCCACCGAAGGGGCTTTTGCTCGAACGTGTTTGCATCGTAAGAAAACTAACCACACCCTGCCTGATGCGTGTCCCTACGCTTCCGTGCCCGGTATCTCTTCGTTAGGAAACCCGGATAAAGTGGAGGAATTTCGAGAGTGAGCTTTTTCGGTTGCCTTTGTTCGTGAGATGAGATACTTGGTTACAGGATGTCCTCCTTCGTGCTACCCCGCCGTCCGTCCGTCGATGACGACAAGATGAATTCTTCGCCTGCGAACATTTGCTACGAATGACTTCACTTTTTGTGCACGACGCAACGTGCCTGGATTGGTCCGAACTTTGAACCGGATATATCCCTGGTGAAGGAAGAACGGGAGAAGTAGTGACCATGGAACAATTGTTGACAGTTCCCGACGACGATCGGGCGCCTTCATAGCCTGTCTGGTTGCTGTTTAAATAACGACAGTTTCAACACACGCACATCGGCCATCCGCAGCGTGCCATGAAACAATAGGGACGATTGGTAAGGTGGAGGAAGGCAAAGAGATACATCCATCCACGCACACACTACGCGCGTGCCCCCAACCGGAAGTAAGCTATCCATTGGGATATTATCAATCACAAGTCTGGCCCAGAAACAACTACGACAAGCAAAAGCTGGAAGGTCAGTGGTCTGTGTGCAAAGAGGGGAGGGAAATTGAAACGTTTTTCAAGGAAGAACAAAGGAGATAAAATAGTTTGATGGTGAGATAAAGCTGGAGTAATGTTGTTGAGTGGAGATTTAAGGAACGGGATCCGCTTCAACCCAACAAGAAGGAAATTTTATACAATGTACCTATGTTTATATCTTTCAGAAAATAATTAATTGACAGGTGTATAAGAACTTTGTGTCTGAGCTATAATAATACAGGAGAACATTTGTTTCCATTTATAAAACGAAACACAGGTATTTTTGTAACGACGAGCCGTAATTACTTAAATCTCTCGAATCCAGATGAAAGCAATGTGTTAAAAAACGCAATTAAAGTTATTACATGAGTCAAACAGTTTTTCTCCGTTAGTGAAAAAAAAAACATCCACCAATCGTCCACATTGGCAGAACATTCCCTCTTAGGCCGGCGAAAGAAGCACGTCGGAATCATTTCCAGGAAAGCTTTCGCTTACTGACGGTGCTTCTGCGAGCGTTCTACCGCACATCTGAACCGACAGTGATAAATCTGATATTATTTATAGCTGCACTTGACGCATCGATTGACGTCTTTATCGGATTGGCTGCACCGTGGGACGACGATCGCCGTGGGAAATAATACGCTTTCGCTAGTGGCGCTTACTGCCACGCGATAAGAAACGGAAAAACGGTACGGATGAATGGTCGATTCGTACGTAGGAGTGCTTAGCTAAGCATCGGTGTTGTGCACTCGACAACAACATGAAAAGTATTGCTTGGGATGACCGAACGGAAAGGATCGGAAGCATGGTACATGTTACAGATAAATGATTTTATGGTTCAGATTAATTTCAGTACTAATATCCTTTTACATAACGAAGACCGCCCGGTTACAGAGCCCGTACTGCCTTTGTCCAAATTAATTAATCGACATTCTACTTCCCACGATATTTTTCCCCTGCCTGTTGGTTTTATTCCGAATAAAGCCAATATTCTGTAAGCTTCAAGCATAACGGTTGAATCGAATGGAGGCGCCCAGTCTTATGTACACTTTTTGAAGAAGTCCTAAATTTTGGTTCAAAGTTTCTCAAGATTTTTCGACGTTTTTTTAATACCAAGGAATAATCAATATCATTTTCCTTTAGGCAAGCTTTCTTGCCTTCTGAATACCCATGGAGCCATCCATCATTGTCGTTGAAAGGGTTTTGACCATTTTTCTACCCGAATATGCCTCTCCAACTAATCCAATTCTTCCCACGCTACGGGAAGCTACATACTTCCTGAAAAGAAAGCGCACAGCGTGTTTCCAGGGAGAATGCTGCGAGCAACAAATGCTCCCAAAAATCCATCTTCAGCGAAAACAAAATCCGGCCGACGTTTTCCCCGGCTCAAACCCCATTTCACCCGCCTTAATGTGGCGCAGGAACTCTGGTTGTTCCTAGTCGCTAGTCGGCGGGGTGTTGTTCGAAAAATGAATACTTTCGAGGGCTTTGGGGAGATGGCTGGAGAGAGGTGGAACGCAGAATTGGACAAAAAGCTTAAGCCAAAGAGTTTCTTGTTAAAGCTAACCTTTTCCCCGAAGGCTCGTTAGTTCGCTATAGGGCTGCTAGGTTCGCTTATCGCGGTATGCGTGTGTGAACATGCAAGAGGGTTAATATTCATTTATTATTCTTCCTTCGGTTATGCCGTCCGTGGCACGATGCGTCTTCGATTGTGCGTCCGGGTGAGAGAAGGAGAGCATGTGAGTTACAGTTAATCGATTCTGGATTTTCTGGAACACTCGCCGCGAATGTTGAAACAATGGAGATATTTGCAATAAAAAGACCTAGAGAAAGTTTATGCTTTTTGGATCGAGATTCACATAACAAGTGAGCAAAGGGTAAAAAGTCAATGTAGCGACCACCTGCTGCGAGACACTGTGGGCGATGGAAACGATTCGCTTCCGGGGGAATCATAATACTTTCCTTCCTTCGTACGAAATTCCTTGACGTTCAAGCACCCGCTGAACTCACGCGGTGCACATATATTGACTATTGAACGAACGTCGTCGTGAATGGGAACTATTGGGTCGTAACAAAGTTACATGAAAAGGATTCAATGACATTTTCCTTAACGTGGTATTGAACATATTTTCCAAAGAAATTCATTTCACTTTATTGCATTGTGATACTTCGATCTATCACAAACTCACCAATAACTCGCACTTCTTGTCGAATGGCAGGAAGGACATAGACAGTATTTTCCCTTTATTTCAGGCGTTTAATTTTTCGCACCTTCTATTAAACTTGTTCAAACGCGCTGTGCCGGGGACGTGGGTTTTGCGGGAAGTTCCACTAATTACTCGTCGTTCGATCCCACCGGAACGAGCGTCCGAAGCGGCTTTGACCAGTGTTAATGATCACAGCTGGAACGTACCGCGCGGGGTTGTACACGGATCGATTTTCCTCTTTTGAAAATTAATTGATTTTTCTACGATGAAGAAAGAAAAGTTTTTGGCCCCTTTTTTCCTTTTACCGCAGGAAACAAAACGGATCCACTTTCGAGAAAAAGATGTTGACAAAAAGGGTAAGATGAAGCGAATGGTTCGAAAAAAGGGGACACATTCTTCTTTTCTCGCCTGTTCGCCCCCAGCACGGACAACGCAACGTATGGGAGGACAATGCCCGGTTCAGCATGCAAGGATAATAATGGATTTTCCAGCGGTAAACCCATTCGGCGACGACGGACGATTAGAAAGTTGAGGGATTCGATGACGACGTAGGGGTTCTGGGGCATGGGTTTACGGCTTTCTTGAGCAAACCCGGAAGGGCAGCTGTTTTTATGTTGTTCCTTTTTCTTCCACCTTTCGGAGTCGGTTGCAAATGTTTTCTTTTTAAAAATGTTTCTCTCTCTCTCCCTCTCGCTCTCTCTCTCCCCCCTCTCTCTTTATGGTGGTTCGTTCGTTTGCTACTTTGTGCTTGCTTGCTTGATAGGACGATCACGAAACTTCATTTACGTCCCAAGACCTACCCGAAAGAAAAGCGGAAAGTATTTCAAAATCACATTACGTCCACCATGTTCTTTTTTTTCTTTCTCGTTCGAGGGACGCAACCCGAAAAGTTGTTCAAACAAAAAAAAAAATAACAGGAAAAAGATTAATTTTCACATGGCTGTGGTTTTCGCGGTTTTAAAATAAAAAATAAAATGTAACACGATTAGAAGTTGTGTGGGCGAATGTGCGTGTTTGTATTTGTGGGACAA
Source organism: Anopheles farauti (assembly GCA_000473445.2). NCBI lineage: Eukaryota > Metazoa > Arthropoda > Insecta > Diptera > Culicidae > Anopheles > Anopheles farauti. Next base: position 2,227,853 of record KI915045.1, read on the forward strand.
AAGGTACCGAAATTGACGCAGACTGAACAATTAATCAACGAAATTATGCCAGTAATTACTCCGGATGGATTGATCTTTTCCCTTTTTGGGCTGAAACTGGGTTTGTCCCGGTCGGATCTAATGAAATCAGATTTTTGCCCCATCATCATGTAAATTTGAGGTGGAAAAAATCGTAAATTGTTCTTTTAACGGTTATGAAATATTTCAATAGTAACAGGTTGGTCTTATTCAGCTTAAATAGATAGTAATCTTTTATCTTTTCTATGTTGATTGAAAATGCAGCAGTGTTGAAAATGTACTTAACTTGTTGATAATTTTCCATTTCAAAATCAGGCAATTTCACACCCAACTTTATCAGATTTTCAAAAAATAATATAAAGACGAGCGACAACGATTTCGGATGGTTTTAATGAACCACGTTAACGATATCGCGGGCTCGACGTACTCCACAACACCATAACGGCGCTAACGGCAGCGTAAAAGTGTCTCCAAGGAGCACCACGGACTAATGACGATTTCATTTTAATTCCACCTTTCTCCTCCAAACCTACACCACCCTCACGTATCTGGCGTCTCTTTAGGGCAAATGTAAAGTACACCAGTATAGTACGGCAGCAACGGTAGCAGCACCGGAACCGGGATCGTTTTGGCGTTATCTCGAACTCCGCTAAAGTGCGTCTTAATTTTTGATTACAGTTCAATGTGATGTGATTCTGCGCCCGCACCCCATGGAGTGGGTGATAAAAATCTCCCATTACGATGAATTCACTCTCACCCACGGGCAAGGCAGGAGACTTTGTCCCAACGACGACGACGACGACGACGACGATGACGACAAACGCGCCACACCGAAAACATTCATTGTAATTTGGTGCTCTGCTAATGGCCATACCAACGTCCGCCGGGTTGGTCTTTAATGGAGTTAGGAGCGACTGCCACCGGGATGGGTAATGGGTGGAACCAAAGTAATGCAAAATGACCTCGTGAGCAGCCATCGATCGGCAAAAGGGTTTAAATGAATGCGGCGCGGCTGGCAGCAGCTTGCCGGGAGTCCCGGTTTTTCGATCGGGTGGAGAGGAAGCGACACACCACCAATCCTGCCACTCCCGCCCGACAGCTTTTAAAAGACCAATAACACTAAAATCCACACTTTAGACCCATCCATCCACTACATAAACGCAGCAGCATCGCACTTAATTGCGTAATAAAAATTAGTTCCCGTCGAATGGACTCCTTCTCCGGGCTGTGGCGCTTGGTTTGATTACTTCTCGCAGGGCAGAGAGCACCGTGAGCATGCTGCTTGCAGCGACATAAGCGATGTATGCAACTGTGTGGCCACCCAACCGGCCAACGGACCCGGAAACGAACGGGTGGTTAAAAGTAGTTTCACTCTCGATTTAATTTTTCGGTAATTCCTCTCCCACAGACGAACACTTCCCCTCTTCGCGCTTCGCTCGAGACGGGAGGAAAAAAGTAGGTAAATGTGCAATAAAACTTGGATGCGCAATCCGGCGCTCGCCACCAGTCATAAACTCCAAACACACATACGACCGGCTAGCGAGATAGAAGACTCCCAGCATGGAAAGCTACTATCGTCCAGGAGCTCGGTCAACGTGAAAAAGGATCGAGCGAGCGTGGCCCGTGCATCTTTCGTCGAGCAGAGCGTTATGCTTCTTGGGTGGGCTCGTTCATTCCCGTACTGGACGGGGTTTTGAAATTTATGAGCTGGACTATGTTGCGCTATGGATGCACTTTACTGGCATATCTCCTTTCCGGCAACATGCCTCCTGTTTGTGCACACCGAACTCTCTTGTGTTACAAGTGAAGAGTTTGGGTTTGCATAATAAATTAAGCTGCAATATTTCATATTTTTGTAATTCGATTTAGCTTCAAATGTTATTTTAAATGAAAGCATACCACCACCGCGTCGATTCGCAGCCCGTTCTGCTAGCAATAAATAAATCAATACCGCAAGCTGTGACTTGACTTTCGCCGGCACCGACCGAAGCTAGCCTGATTTTCCACAAAATGCTACATCATGCCTGTTTGTTACGCGCCGGAAGACAAACATACGCTTACGGCCGAGGCGGAGGAGGCGAAGGAAACCGCCCGCAGATTCTGGGTGAGGTTAAATATTTCAACTGTTTTCGGTAATTGTTGTGTAAACATGTGCTCCGGTTGCAGCTAGTGCTCGGTAGGTACCTGAAGCTCGTGAAGGATAGGGACTTGCAAACCTTCCGTTGCAGTCGGAGGTTTATTTGCACGCTCGTTGCTTCGGGTTTGGTAAATTAGGGCCGTTGCAACATGGTGGATAAAGTCGAGGCCCGGGAATAACCTCGCACACTCGCACAAACAAGCCCCGGATACCCAGATGCGCTTGACGTAAACTCATCCATCGTCCTTCGATGCACCCGGGTGTACCGGGCCGTTTCGAAACGTGAAACTTGCATCTTGCAGCGGACGACCAGAGCCGGCAGGAAGCCGGGTTACGGTAGCGTTACTGTGTTGCCCTTCGCCTTTCGTGGGGTTGAAAATGAAATGAAAAATGAGTTCCCGACAGATAGCAAACCGACCGACCAACCGGCATTACGTGCCGAACGCTGCGAGCGATGGGAGCCAGGGGAGTTGCATCCCATGCATCCATTTGACAGACGCCAGCCAAACCGACCCAAACGATCTGCTGCTGCTTCTCGCTTCCATGGTATTCAAGTTTTGCTACCATCAGTGCCGATATAAAGTGGAGTCGATTTTCTGGCCCCAGGACCTACAGCTAAGATTGCACCATACGCTCCAGAGATGGCTAGAGATACAGAGAGAGAGAGAGCTGGATGAAGAGAGCAAAAGTTAGGGGGATTAGGGATCTCTCTTTAGCGCATAATTGGGTTCGTAGCTGGGAAGATTCGGTTCATAACTGAATTTCATTTTTCCTCGGCAGCACACCAACGGGCCCTTCTTCCAAGAATCGACCCACATACACGCACACACCGGCAGCCTGCCCCGTTCGTTGGCTCCGTGCGCGTTCAGGGATGTAATGACCGTTGTAATTAGTTTCCATCTTCTCAGTCGACGGGTCCAGCAATCGATCGAAAAACTGACCCACCCCAACTGGTATCGCAAACGATCATAATTCGCTGAAATGAATCTTTTGATGCGATTACCGAGAATCCTCTGGACCCCTTCGTTCCAGCACAAGTAACCGCTCGTGTGCGGTAGTTAACGAGAGAGCCCTTCGTTCAATTATTTCATTCAGCAACGGTAATGAATGCTATACGCGTGGAAAAGGTTTACATTGAGTTTGCCATCGTATTACTGATAAATGCGTCCGCTCATGAAACGGTGGAAGTGCTCCACAATGATTCACATTGCTTGTAGATGTTGATGCACGACGGACGGTTATAGTATGTTTCCTAATCCTACAATACTTACAGTACAAATGCAACACACTCGCTGAACATTCAAATGTGAACTGTAACGACATACTGACCTGGAAGTAAAGGTAAAAGGAAAAAAAGGATATAAATGACAATTCAACACAACGCGGTATGATAGCATCACGAGATTGCGAGTTTCGTCAACCATTAGACGAACGACGGAGAAGGACACTCACAGGACCAACAATCAGTACCCATCATCACGCCCCGGCTGGAGTGGATTGGGCATCGTCGAACCGTGTCGGATCCCATGGCGCCCGTATGCCATTAGGAGATCGTCGCTTAAAATATCATTCCACCATCATCATTTCGCGCACGGCACGGTAGGAGCAAGGAGAACGGCGAGGCGACCAATGGGAGCCGAAGAAGCAAATGGGCAAAACCTTTTTCGCCAAAAACGCAAACCATTGCCACCACGTCACCGCTAATAACATCATATCGCGCACACCGGTAACATAAACGCTAACGTGCAACAACATACGAGTGGCGGTGGTTGCGCCGGTGCTGCTTCCCGGTCGAAATGAAACCTTTCTGCCAGTGTTGCTGCTCCGAAACGGGCAGGTGAACACCTCACAGATGTCGTCATACCGGCACGGCAGCACTCACGCTTTTGCGCTCTGCGCGCTTTCCCACAAGGATGCGCGGGCCAAAAGGTGCCGGTAACGAGCGGTTAAAAATATCCTGCCCAAAAAACAACGTGCCGTCGGTGGTTCTCGGTGGCGCGCCTGGTGGGTGGGTGGTTTTCCCTGCCATCCAGGAGATACGAACCGGCCGGGACACTCCGGTGTTGCTGTCTGAGGTGCTTTCGAACGTCATTATAAATTTATTATCACAGCACGAAAATTACACGCGTCTCCCAGCGCCGCGAAGGTGACGGATTGGGAGGGGAGAGTGCGAGGGATCAAGTGAACCACTAAACATGTGTCACCGACGAGCAGATGCTTAAAGAACATGCTCGTCCTGCGAAAGTGCTCCAGCGGTCGACCAGCGACGTATAGCGTTGAGGGAAATATTTGCTAGCTAGTTTGTTGCTAGCATGATTTTGTGAAGAACTCTCCATATTTTTTCGCAAACACATATTATATTTTACACAAGTATAAATAACACGGCTTGAATGCAACTTCTAGTATGCAGGCAAAATTGAATACATCTACTTTCTAGTTGCTATGGAACCAGGATCCAGGAAAAGACGATTTGCTGAAAGCTCAAGCATGGCTTGAGATGAGATTCTCAAGATATAACTGCTTTTTAATGGGGCGAACGTAGCTGATAACCACTTTTCGCTTACCTTGGAAAATTACCACGCATGTGCTTGGCAGAGCTCGACTGTAAGGTTATGAGCTTTTTAATCTATTTGGTGATTAATTAATGAGCAAATGAGCCAGCACATGTGCTAGCATTACGATAGGTTGGATTAGTGTAGAGGGGAATTTAAAAATTGTAATAAATTATCAAGATAGTCCGTTCTTGTGTTTGTGCTTCTTTTCTTGGGTAACCTTTAATCTGGTGTAAACCAAAAATCTGTGTTTCTCTCTGGTTAGTGGCATTTCGATTCGATGAGAGTAGCAATTCCCATTGGAGCTGCCCTACACCGCCTATGCGATCATAAAATTCGTTCGAAAGGGAATCAAACGGGAACAGGGCAGCAATAAAAAGCGTATGCATTCGGCATAAAATCACCATTTCTATTGGTGGACGAAATTATAACCCCAATGTAGGACCCCAATGAATATTGTTCGTTTTTCCCGAGTCCCGAAAAGTCAGTCAAATGAGAACTGGACCGTGGTGTACACGAAGTTTAATGAAACATTCATGCAAATGTGCCACGATTAAGATTTATGTCAAAGAATTATTTCCATCACGCGTGTGTCGATTGTTGGGGTCAACAATTCGGAAACGTCGAAGGGCGTCAATCTGATTAATATCGACGTTTGATTTATAAATAGACCAACCGATATGGAGCTACGCAATGGTTGAAAATTCTCTTACATTTCCCCTTTAAATAGGCTTTAAATTGGCTCCATTAAATTCCCTTTGCCTGTTTTAAGGCATTTGGGAAGAGACTTTTCTTCAATTTAGGAAACTGCCTCCACCTCCCACCGAATCACGCGTACGAACGAAGCTAGTTTGACAATAAAAATAAACCCCCACCGGGAGCAGCAGTAAGAGCCACTCGAATACATTTCCACTCCTAATAATGACCGTCGCGTCCCCGCGCGTCCCGAACCGACCGGACCCGGGAGTGGTACAAGCAAAAACATCCACTCCTCGACAAACGAACCGTGTTCGTTTGCGCGTCACGAACTACCGGGCCCACCCAAGCCCCTGTAAACCCATTACCATAAATTCCGTCTGTTCCAAACCACCACCGCCTCGATGTGCCGATGTTTGCTTTTGCCGTTTGTCACTCAATCATTGCGCTTACCCGGGACACGGGACGGCCCGGGTGGTGTGTGAAAGGTTTGTCGTTACTTTCCATCCCTCCGCGCACGGGATGAAAAAAGGGGTTGATAGATGAAATGGTCTTGAATTTCGCAACCCAGCTTCCGAACACACGCCGACGGGTTGCCGACGGGAAAGTGCGGGAAGTGCGTTGAAATGCGCTTCGACGCTTTTTCCGAGGAATTTTCCGACGTGGAATGTGGGAAAGTTTTCGGCGAGGAGCGAAGGGGGAAGGTCGGTCGGAAGTCGCACTCGAAACTGTACAAACACACTGTGTGCTGCTACGCTTCTATGCTGGCTGGAAAAACACCCGCCAACGTCACAAAATAAAGCACACGTAGCGGGCACTCGAACGGTTTTGAAGAACACCCACCGGACGTGTCCCACTTTGCAGGGGATGTGCGAAGCGAAGAAGGAGCGATTTATAATATTGTTTGAAAGCGATATTTCAACCTACGCCGACGCTACGCTGGCTTACGCATCTCGCGTGGCTAGGGAAACAAACTGGATGGACTTCGCACATCAGTCAGTCCGGGATCCGGGGCCGGAACTGCCGAGGGAAAGTTTCCAGTTCGTCCTCCGATTTGCGTCCTCGAAAACTGTGCGATTTGCGTCCGAACCGATACAACCAACACCGTGAAGGTTTGAATGTAGTTTAATTGATATTTGTCGCATAACAAAGGCGCATCCGCGCTTCGATCGTTGTATTTTTGAGGCATGTGTGGCTCTTGCGTGTGGCTCTTGCGAGCCTTCGTGCGCAACACTTGGAAACCGGATGTGCCTTTGAAATGACCACAAACTTGCCATCCGCTCGGGTGGTGCGGCGTTCGCATCACCACGTCAAGCACGCTGGTTAGAATTGATTTATGTCCCTTCTGCTTCGATTTTCAACACCCACTACAAACACACTCTGCTGGTATGAGTGTGATCGTTGGGGGGCGTGGCACACAACCCGCTTCCTTCCGCTTCACTCAGTGAAAGAAATAGCAACAAACACGCACACACAGACATGTTAACAACCGGCGGGGAAAAAAGGGATAATAGCACGACTAGTACCCGGGGACTAGTTTTCCACCCGTTCCACTTGGGGAACGAAACCACGCTCCGTTCACGGGGGAGAGAAGTGGTGGTGGTTTTGTGCCACTTCAATTCATCATCTGGCACATTGTTCGTAATTGGTATGTGACAGCTAGCGCGCCGGATGGATCTGTAGCCACAGTGCCACTGGGCTGGGAGTGTTAGGAAAAATGAAAGTTTTTCACCCCTACACCACGAATTCGTGACCGGCATGATGCCGGCGGTGGGATGACTTGAGTTATTACATTTCGTGGGAATTGATCAGCGCATGAAAACGATCCACTTGTTCGCATTTCCCACTTCTACCACTTCACACGTGGGATGGAGTTGATTTTACTCCGCTCTTCATTGCCATGCAGTTTTTTGTTTGTACATTTTAAAAACTACTCCCGGTAGGAAATTTGATGATGTTCTGTTGTTTTAGGGGTTTAAAGTGTGACTGAGTGATTTTTTACGCTCGGTATTTACGACCAGATTGCGCTAGTACCAAGTGACATTTCGAATGACAGCTGTCAAATATGTAATTGATTTATATTTTCAATCAACTTGGGACATCTAAAACATAAAGTCGAATTGAAACATTTATAATTTTATCCGGGCGCAAATTTCGTATCCTAATGGAAGTTTTTTAAAACGACTATTGCGATATGTATAGCTAGTTTAAATTTTAATAAAAATTGGAAATTCAAACAAAACTGACGTGCAACTCTGAACGCGATTTTCTTGCAAGTAGAACACAGCAAAATATGTGCTCGCCAGGAAAATGCAATGCTAGAAAAATCACGCAACCACATATCATTCCAAAAGAAGCTTCTGGTTGTAAAATCATCCCGTCAAGTGGTTTGACCCGTCTGGGGCATTGTTGTACATTTTTTTGCTCCTCATCAATGTGTAAAACACAGCAGCGCATCGGAGAAGATGACTGAGTGCAGTAGGAGTATAACCGGAATAAAAACCCATCATGTCAGACATATTTCTTCCTCTGCATTTCGTCCAGTGCTTTACAATTCTCGAGGACAAGAGAAAAAAAACAGTAAGGACAAAAATAAGAGTTTGCAACAATCGTCTAAAGCTGAAAGCTCGACTGACACAAGACGATGAGAACGAACCGTACCTGCCTTTCGGCACGGAAGATGCATGGCACTGTTCCATCATCGTCATCCCCGTCCATCCTGCACCTCCCGGGAAGACACGGGAAAGTATCGAAATGATGGAAGAACTTTGCACATGTCGTCAGCGTTTTTGACTATTTTTTTTCCTGCAGTTGTTCATGTCGTCACGTCCTGTCGACCCGTGTTGACAGTTGACTAACACTTCCGGCTGCCGGTGGTTTTGCTTGCTACCTGCAGCGTACACCAAACTAAGAGGAAACCCCGCTGCGGGTCGGAAAAGGGATGGAGTAAAAATTTGAAATACAACCCCGAAACTTCCTCTACAGAGGCACACAGTCGGCACACCAAAAGAGAAAGAAACGCTCCGGATGATAGTGATAAGTCTTGTTGAGGTTTCTCTCCTCGTCAACGTCTTTACGTCGACACTAGGACGGTGTGTTTCTGTGTCTTATTTCTGAGTGCAATCCATGTTTGAGTTGAGTAACGATACATCAGCCCGAACACAATCGTACAGTCATTCCGGTTCCGGTGCTGGACTTCATTGGTCTTGTCTTCATTTAATTTTCGATCCAGGCTCGATCCCGAACGACCGAAACACCATCGACTGTCGTAGATTAAGCAAATGTCAGACAATGCGCAAACGAACAGCCATCGGATGGAATAAATCAAAACTCGATGCTCGTTCTCGCATACGCAAGACGTGGCCCTGCCAAACGTCTAGGGACACACCGACCGGAATGGTGATCCTTTGTGATACACACACACATACACTCAACGGAGGAGAATTTCGCTCGTTTTTGCTGCTCGTCGCCACATTAAGCCAATAAAACGTCGAGTGTCGTCTTCGTGTCCGTGTCAGTGCGTAAAGCAGGAAAGATGAATTGAATTATGAATACATCGATATTTCATTACGATCGGAACCTTGCTGTTCTCCAGTTTGCCTTCTAGACGGCTCAGACGACCGCCGGCTGTCACATTGACACGATGCAAGTGGAATTTCAATACGTACCCGGCATTCATTTCTGCTAACCAAGTGAGCATCGACGACTTTGTGGCGAGCGGGGGAAGCTGCGGGGGAGGAGTTCGACATAGAAGAAAAATGCATCCATTTATCGGATCGTGTTGGGAATGGTAGTGAAACATCGAACAAGGATTGGTCGTTGGTTGTTAACTCGGTCAAACATCCGGAAGAGGAAGAAATAATGAACTTTACGTGTTTAGTCTAGGGCACGTTAAAACCCGATCAAGCAGCTGGTTTGACTTACTGGTTACCATCATTTGCATTTTAATGGAAAGCTACAAAACTTTTTACTCATGTGCTCGTGTGTTATCTAGATCCACTGCGCTTTGCATGTATGCTATACATCGTTTGGATGGAACAACATTTTCGTTTATTTGAAAGTGCTTTATATAAATAAAAATGGCACAAAAAGAAAAAGCTTTTTTTGGGTTTTTTTGTGGGACTCATTTTGACATGGTCCCAATATCAAATGACTGATAAATATTGGTCAATATGTTTGTCGAAATGAGCTGAATTTGTTGACAAACAATCATGCCAAGCCAAGGTGTGACCGAGTTTCATATCAATGGAAGATTTGAATGGAAAATAATTCTTCGTAAACAAAAATATCATCGACGCCGCCGGTTTCTGATTGGATTGAAACGATCGGTGGGTTCATGGACAAGATCCAAAATCGAAGCATACCTGCCCGGCGTGTTAGAACAAGTTCCACTCAACGGTTCGGAAAGCTCCATTGCCCGATATCCGGTTGTTGTTGCCACTCAGGCTTGGTCGAAGTGCAACAACATCCTTTCATCTTGTCTGAACGACGGGCGTACATATCCTATCAAAGCAGACTCCCATCCCTCCCCATTGTGCATCTGATAACCACCCTCTCCGAGCCAATTTCGTGGAGTGTGAAATTTAGGAGGATCGAAACACACACATACACGCAACACAAAAAACGCAAATGTTGCCGAAAGGGCATCTGCAATCGCATCAACCGTGCGCCAAAGGCATGCGTTTTCGCGCGCTCTATCTCTCATTCTCTCGTTCTCTCTCTCTCTCTCTCTCTCTCTCTCTCTCTTTTCCTCTAGTGCTACACTTGTTTGTCGTGGAAGCAGCGTACACATCGGTGGATGTTTCCCATTACGCGCGCACTACAAATGATACCGCATGATGTTCATCCGATGGCAACAACATAATGTTTGCCCGTCGACTCTTTTCTGCTGCCACCGTCGGTAAACATCCTTTGCTGGGGCTCGTGGGTATAAGTGCAGGGAGAATGGGAGGGGTAAGAAAAAAGAAAAAGGAAAAAAGCAACAGCGCTCGCGTTCACAAAATGGTTGTGCAAGGATGCACTTGACGGTGGCGAAAAATAATCTACCCAGGGATTTGCACACAGCGCTTCGGAACCGATGAACCCGAGGTGAGCCGAGGGGAAAAGCTTTGAAAGGTGCTGATGCTGCTGACTGGGCGCGATCGCTTTCGAAAAGCTAGTGTGCCGTTGCCAATCCGTTGCTGTATTGCCACCGCTAATGCACTTCTCGGTTCGTCAAGATTTCAAAGTGCACTCCATCCAATAGCGTTGCCTGCGCTGGCTAGGCACTTCAATTCGATATTATTTTTTGTCTAGATTAGACGGCTTTTGATTAGAAATATTGCTAGTTTTCAACGGGCTAGTTAAGTAGTTTAAATGGAGCAGTACACAAACGCTTACAATTGAAGCTATAAAATGTCCCAAATGATCTTAATTTAAAACGTTTGTTAGTTATTTTTAGTTTTAATCACTCCAAAGTAGGACATTATAGTAAAAGTCATAAAACCTAAATAAATTTCAATTCTACTGTGTTTAAACAAACCCATTTTTTCCATTCCACGCGTAAGGTATGGGACACGGTTCCGATTAACATTCCACCGCAGGGAATGTTTTTATTGGATTTAGGACGTCATTCTATTTTGAGACACGACCAAGGCCAAAAATGTTCACTGTTTTAACCGCAGCACGGGCAAAATATGACGGTCAGAAAATAACAACACAATCTGCTGGCTCCGAAAGGGAAATGGAAAATGAAAATTTTCCACGGCCATCTTGACCGAGAGCGCGAGGTGTGCGTATGAGGAAAATTGACCCAAATTGTTGAAATTATTTCATTCTTCTCGTGGAACCGGCTCGCAACCGCGCCGTATGGAACGATCGTCTGATGATTTTAGGCCTGCGAGAAGGTCGGTCGGCGTGGAAAATAAAATATCTATTTTCCTGACCTCACCCCGTCCCGGGGGGAAAAGGTGAAATGTTTGGAAACTTTGCTTGGGAGTTGTTTGTTTGTTTTTTTGTTCATACTCTTTTTTTGTTTATTTTTCGAGCGGTCAGTCTCCGTTCAACAAACCTTCGAAGCTTGCGTGCAAATGTTTGCACAAATCACATGACTCTGTATCGTGTATCACTTCATTTCGATCGCAAGTGCTCGCTTCTTTAGCGCCATAGTTAGTAGAAGAAATGCGAGGTTAGAATGCGGCTGCGTACGAAGAATTTCTGTGGAGCGTTGCGTTCAAAAATTTCGAAAATATGTGACCTTCGGTCAAATTCGGGCGTACCTTCTGGGCGACGAAGATTTCGTAGATTGCGCACACACCGGTGATGGTGATGCCCTGCTCCTTGCACAGCATGGCCGTCGCGACGAACAGCATTGATAGGCACAGGAAGCGCCAACCTGCGGGAGGAAGAAAGAAAGTAATGCGGAGAGAATTTGCGTTATTTTATTTGTGGAGCAATCAGGTTCAATAGAATAAAAAATTGGTAAAACATTCTGCCCTCCGTCACGGTTTTCCGGCCCATTAACAATCAATTTGCGCTGGATCTCGTCGGGTAGGAATATTTATTCCAACGTTTATTTCGAATGGGAAGGAGGATTGAATTTGGGTAGCTGACGATACCCACACAGACATCGAGAGCGTGTGCTCATTTGTTTGTAGATTGAACCACATACGGTGAGTAAAAGGCCACGGTTGACAAACGAAACGCAAGGGCAGACGGAGCATGCAGAGGACTTTCTTGGGAACGTGTCTTAGGGGACCGAGAAAGCTTATCTGTCTTGTGGATATAAGCCCTTTGTTTCGGAATCAAGCTCTTTGCCCAAACCAACGAACATGAAGGAATATGTACGGATGAATGTGTGTGTATGTACACAGTGAAGAGAAAACATTTCCTCTAGCACGCTGTGTACACCGGAAGAGGCTGGCATGGAGTGTTTTCTGATAGAGCTAGACGTATCGTATCGGCACCCCGTATCGGTACACTATTCTATGCCGAGAGGCGGCAATGTCTGGCTGTTATTTAATTAAGTGAAATATCCTTCCCCCCCTATTGTTCATCCCCATTACTAGGCAACATGTTTGCACATTAATCTTGTGTCTATTTTCTTACATTGTGTTTGGTTTCTATTTTTGTTGCGTGACTCGTGCCCTTCAAGACACAAGCCGATTCATAAACCGACTATTTATTACGTGTGACGTTTAAATACGTATGCATATTACACTGGAACGGAAGTAAACAAGGCACCGTAGGTGGATTAATTGCAGAAATTTGATTGTCATTGTTCGGCTCATGGGGAACTTATTTAAACATCGCATAGATTACGATCTGAAAGACAGGAATACATGTTGATATTATTGACTTACCAGCTTATCGTTAATCGCGAAACCAGAATCAATGACTGTCCACAACGTTCGCATCAATCATTTATATAAATCTCCCATGAGCAAAATCGCTTTGAGCACAGTTTCGCTACATTCAAACCTGGTATAGCCAACGCGCGTTTGCCGTTCCCGTCGCTATTGATGAGCGGAAATATTTCATCACTCATTACGAACAAATTGAGAGTGAATAATGTATGGGTCGTATTTCCGCCGCTCCGATGTTGTCATTGTTAAGCACTCGACGCGCCATATTTTCGAAGCGGTAACAAAACATGTTTCGATGGAGTTTTCGAAAATAACTCCGGTAGTGCAAAATTTACACGCAACTCGATAATCGCACGCAACGAGCGCAAACAATGCAATCACGGGGACAGGGAATGTAAAATTGAACAAGTCGGAAAAATCGGAGACCACATTGTGCGTAACTTCAGGACCACCGGTGTTAAGCACTGAACTGAAATTCCATTACTTTCTATAGTTGGCGTGCGAGATAAGGAAAGCGAGTGTGTGTATAAATGAAAAAGAGAGAGAGAAAGGGGAAAATAGAGGGAAAACCGACAAGAGCAATTTACATAGCACAATAAACAAAACCCCTGAAATGATGGAACCGTGTGAAATACTCCGAAAATTGGGATTGCTTGCGATGGAGAAGAAGAATAAATAAACCTAGTCGAAGAACCCGTTGTACATGCGTGTTCAATGCGTGCGCACGTGATTGATGAACGATTCCCGCAGCTTCGGCAACAGGAATTGAGCGAGGCTATATCAACAAAAAGCAGTACTGTTTGAGTACGGTACGATGAGATTTAATGCTGTTAGTGTTACTGTTATGGTGCACTAAAAACTAACCTAAACTAATGATAATAAAAAGTATTGAAGCCCAGTTCATTCAGATAAAATTGTGAGATGAAAAATATGCCGATTTGAACACCAAAATCGTTTAATGTTTTACTCTATTTGAAACACAAACTGTTAAACAAACATCTTTTAACTAAATTTCACCATAACCAGCAGAAAAATCAATAAATCGTTTTGATCAGTATCAAGAAAGTTCAAGTTTCTGTCGCAATGTTAAATATTGTCCCCTTCGTTGGCGCAAACACTGCATGTCGCTGGTGTGCGGAAAAGCTTTAACTTGGAATTATAAACGGTCGTTGTTGGCATTTTCTTCATCCTACCGTCCTAACTATACTCGAAACCACTACAACCCGGCTGCTGTGATATATGTGACACGACGCCGGGGTACACATGTAAAGACCCATTTATTTTGCCCTGGGAAAAACAATCCGACGTCCAGTGTGTTACATGACACACGACGGGTATGATTTAAACGCTTCAAAAGCGGAAAATGTTGTGCCTGGGAGCGGAAGTGTGGCTGGCAGTGTTACGAAAGGATTAATTTCTGCAGTAACAACGAGTGACGGGCGACCCTTAACAGCAGCGAGTGATATGGAGAAGCTGTAAACGACGAGGAGGTGGTGATGGTTGTTTATTTGTGCATTTATTTATGATTCGTTATCGTTTCTGCTTTCGTGCCGATCTTGGGTTGAATCTTCCGTCACGAAAACAGTAGCACGGGAGAGAACTAAGGATCGGAAATTCCGGTTGAGTGTGCAAACTATGAACTATGGTGACACGACTCTTCGGATTGCAAGGAAGTTTCCTGGCGATATCGCTCTCACTTTAAAGTACTTCAGACAAAATTGTTCCTATAAATAAAGCAATAATTGTACGCCTCTATATTTTTGGAATTTTTCACAGCCATACCAGTTTGAGCTGAAATCGAAACGCCAGTTTTTGTTTTAATATTACTGTAATAATTGAAAGTTACAACTTTTCTTTCCATTTGAGGTAGTAAAAGGATTATTCTACAGTAAACTTTGAAAGTCATGGAGACGCCACCCGACATGGAGACGCCTGGTGTTTTGTAGAATCATAAATAGTCGCTTATGTATAATTTGTTGATGATTCCTAAAATAATAGTTTAATAACTTAGATGCTTGTTTTATCGTTCCCTTACATATCATATTATCACATTCTTCAAACTCCGAACAGTTGTTTGTGCGATGCAGCGAGTCGAAGTGGTTTCTCAATTCCTAAGAAAAGGAAAGCTGAAGTGAACAATGAACCGCTCTCCTTATGCGCACAAAAAAACCCAACGACATATTCAACTCATTTGAACAAAGAGCACCTTCTGTTAACCGAAGGGTTTGATAAAGCAGAAAAAACAGAGAATACACAGAAATAAATAAAACCCTTTTGCGGGTGTTTATGTTCCTCCCTTTCTCCTACGCCTGTTCCGTTCCACCAGCGCAAGGGATGATTCTTCGCTTCTGTTTGATGAGCACTAATTAAAGTACGGAGAAATATAATGACCCAATTATAAGGCTGCTAATTACAAAATGAAGCAACGGTTAAACTGTCCTCCACGCGCCAGTCGGCGGTCAGTAATTTGATCCGTGCGGGCATTTGCATGTAATTAATAGTAATATACCCAGTTCGGTACATTCACTTGCTAGTCGGTCAGCATTAGCAGCAAAATGGGGATGCTATTGTGAGTGTAGCTCTTTTTTCATAATGCAGAATCGTTGAGTCTAACGCATACTTTCATTTGTTTCAATTCATAATGTAACAGAATGTGAAGATAATTGTGTTACTAACAACGTAATTGTACTGCTAATTTGAGAAAACATCATAAAAATTTCCCATAAGCAAAAATAGAAACAACTCTAAACAGAAAACTTACATCCAATTTACCATCATCCGTAAGCCGAAGGCGAACACAAATGTGCAAAACCCCTTTCACATCATCACGTCATCAGATTGATGCGTTTCAATCTTTCCGAGCGTTCTTACTCCTGCTACCAACCACAATGCGAACGCGCAGGACAAATGCAACCGTTTATGCGGTAATGGACGAACAGGAAGGACACAAACGAAAAAGGTGAGAAAGAGAAGAAATTTTATTCAAAGCTCTTCTCAATCAGTCGCCATGGTGCAAAGCGAAAGAAATCGTCATCTATCAGTAGCAGCGCACTGTCGGGGTGGGTTTTGTTGCACATTGAACCATTCAGAAGGAAATATCCATGAATCGATCCACTCCAATCCGGTGCCTGTCTGTCAGTGTCGGATTGTTCGATCGCGTGTGCCCGAAGACGAGTGGGTTGACTGGTGTACGCGATGAAAAATGGTTCCACCTTTCAGACACAAGACACAGCCAAAGATGCGGCGCGTTTTTTTTCAGCTCTCCAGAAAATCAACACTTTTCAACACGCTTTACCGGGAGGTGTACAGCTGAAATATGAGCACCGATGTTTTGGAAGGAAAAGGTTTCCGGTGGTATGGTGGTATTTTTATATGCAAAAAATACTTTGACTGAATGGACTTCTTTTTTATCCCCGGGCGCGAGCGGAACATTCAAGATGAAGCAGAAATGCATCCGTTCTGGAGACACATTTGTGATGGAAAGATAGCTCGACATAACGAGGCAAACGATTGTAAACCATCTTCCATTGTTACAGACTACGGCGAGTGTTTAGCCGTGGGTGAAAAAGCTTTTCCATAATCTGTGCTGGAAAGCTGCAAGTTAAAAGAAATGAGAAACAGATAGAGAAAGAGAGAGAGATAGAGAGAGAGAGAGAGAGAGAGAGAGAGAGAGAGAGAGAGCACCAATAAATGGATAAAATGACCTTCCATCTTCTGCAAATAGCAAAGCAAAATTCTGCTAAGTGAAACCAAGGCAAGATATCATGAAGCAAAAACATTTTTTTAAGCTCTCTCGAATAGCAAACGAGAGAGAGAGAGAGAGAGAGAGAGAGAGAGAGAGAAAGAGAGAGAGAGAGAATCTGTATGTGTTTGCTGGTATAAAACACGAAACTGGACAAATGACAAAAAAAATAAACAAAAAGTGTACCGATAGCATTTTTAGAGTGCAATAAAGCTTCGGGTCCCATTGCACATTGGGCAAAGAAGGCTGCAACGCAGAAGGGGATGCGCAACATGAGAGATACAGTGAGATAAATGTGACAATTACGATGTGTTGATGGTGCTATATGGCCATCGTCGTAAATGAAGATGGCTACCGGAGCACGGGGTTTGTAGATTCCGCGTGACCTGGTTCACAACAAGGGTCAAAACCGGTTCAGCAATCATTGAGTTATGAGTATGTTGCGGCGCCCGTGGTGAATTTTAATGTAATAAAATATTGTTTGACGAGATGTGAAAGTTTGGTTACACATTAAGCTACATTACTTGCTAATGAAATAAGAAAACTTTCAATGGTTTTTTATTCTCCACGAGTGTATCGATAAAATTCAAACCAGTCCAGCAATTGCTTTTAGCTGACGATATGCATCAACGCATTAGGAGCAAAAAATAACTAAGTTACTGCTGCGGTCGAACGATGGTGATTACGCAAACCGTAGCAGTTGTTGCCCTCTCCTACTGTAGAGCGCTTCCCACTGACACGGTTGGATGGATTTCCGCATCGAACTTAAGTGCAACCCACTTAGGGACCATCTCTAAGTTCTCTATCGTTCTCTATCGTTCTCCCTCTCACACACGCACATACACTTTTCAGTAGTGATGCAGTGTCATCCGATGCCTTCCGGTTTTGAGCTTGCCGTTGTGACGGACGATGTAAACGATTGGCAACCGACGCAATCTGCAACTGATCGGGTTGCCATGCTGCCTGACGGCAGATGTGTCGCAATGTTCGCAACGCTTCGAGTATGCCTGCAGTAGCAGCAGCATGCTTTTATCATCTTATGGGAGTAGGGCTGGGTTTTGTTGTTATTTTTTATGCACTACTCCCTCTCGTGCTTACTCGTCAAGTAGTGCAGTCAACTGCAATGCATTTAAGAGTGGATGAAAGCATACTTGGGCATCCGTAACATCCTCGGGATACATTTTGTAACCGACGTGTAAAGAAGATTCGTTAGAAAAATATGACAAAATGAAAAAGAATTACTGATGTGTATGAAATTTTTCATCCAAATCTTTTTTTGTCATTCCCCTCTCTTCGAACTTCAAAACCATACTATAATGCAACGCGTACACCCATGCGCAAGTGAACTAATAAACTTGCAGCAAGTGTAGCAAAATAATAAAACATTCAAACTTCTATCACCCTTTCCCTGGACTTTCCTCTGCACAAGCAAAAAAGCACATCACAAAACACCAATTTCCCTACGCCAAATTTAACAAAATGAAGAAAATTAAACTCATAAACATTCGAACGCAATGGAACGCACGCCCGGCACGTGCACAGAGGGAAACACAGCGAATACGAGCGTCGTATTTTGTTGCCATTTTCGCAAACGCGCAGCTTCAAGAGGAAACGCAAAGTTTTTTATTCGTAGAAAAAGCACCCATATTTCGTTCTGGATGCAAACATGCAACAAATTTCAGTTGGGAGATGCGTTGCTAGTTTTTGCGTCGTTTGAAGGATGAAGCGAAACGTTACCCGTGTGTGAAGCGGGAACTTTGTGATTGAAAATTGTGTTGTTTTTATTAAGGACGGTATTTGCGATATTTAGCAAACATTGTAGTAATGGAATATGGTGCCAAATACGGAAATGTCCCTATTGGCAGCACGTCCGGGATTTTTGTAGGCTTACATTTCAATCGTCCTATTACGTAGATGCGATTTTGAGACAGAAAGTTCCAAACCACCACTTCCAAATATTACCAGTTCTGCGTTATCATGTTTTGGTTTGCATTATTCTTTTTGCCGCACCGGAAGTAGTTGGCAGAAACGAATATTCAATTACTCATCCATAAGTATCACCCACGTTCGCCACATATCGCCAGAGCGGTGCAACCAACCAACCAAACAGCAAGCATGCAGCAGCGCGTGCTACTGCAGGAATTCACTTTGCCAAAAGCTTGGCGTAAATAAATCACGCCTTCGGTGCGAAGAAAGCCAAGACGTGCCGAAAAAAAAACACGAGAAAAAAAGCAAACCGTACAACTCTACGTCGTAGATCCTCGGCCGGCGAACCGCGTGCCGAAACTCGAAACAGGGTGATGGAGTGTGTTTCGCTTTTGTTTGTTCGCCATCCGACAGGAAGGGACGGGAAGCTTCGAAAACGAGCAAGTTCTGCGCGTTGAAGTGTTTCCTTTCTCGCGCGGTTCGTGTGTACACTCCTTTTATTTGTCGCTCCTGTTTTGTTGCATTGCCCACACTGAAGTCTCGCACAATGAGTACGCGAGCTTTAATGCTTTACCACGATACGCTATCAGACTATTGCTGCCGTTTTATGCCCAGTACGCAGTGTGTAATGAGAGCGTGTGTGAGAGAGAAAGAGATAAAAGAGAAAAATATACAAAAAGAGAGAGAGAGAGAGAGAGAGAGCTCTATTTTCTTTTGGCAAAAGTTCATCCTGGGTGCAAGCATTTCACAAAAATAAGAAGAAAGAAAATGCACTTTCCATCCGCTGGTTAGGAGAAAAAAAGGAACAGAGCAGCGCGATGCAGTTCCTAATGATGCAACCGGATGCCGTCCCAGCGTGGAAGTTTATTCTGAAAACGGGATATTTTTTTTATCTAACCACAGGGGAAAAACAAATATGAATCTTTCATTACACATTTTTGCTAATTTTTACGTGAATTATTCGTAATGCATAAATTTTTGAGATTCATTCGTATTGGTAAGGTAATATAAATAGATATTTATGAAACGTTTAAGATTCGTGAAATTGGGTAATTAATTTATTTTCCTAAATCTTGAAATGTTGTTTTTTACTATAGAAACTTAGAGCATAAAATAGAAGAAGAGTAACCCGCATATACGATTCTAAATTGCAGTTACAAAATACTTTTTGATACAAATTTGCATGCAGCTCAAATCGATCGAAATTGCGTTTCTGGAAAGATTTACTTTAAATCACTGCACTCCCTACAAAGTACGTCGTAGCGGGTTCCCTCGCGTCCCAAAAAGCGGAAGCTTCGATTCCGATTTCATGTGCAAGGATTCGGTGTTTCGGTTCAGCATGTGGAATTCCAATCCGATAGCCACAAAGGTCCTGTACGAGGTGCGAGGTATAAGAGAGTGATGAAGAAGCAATTTCTACTCGCTCTCAATCCCCACTCCTTCCAAAACACTCCAATTCTCGTGCTTTTTTAAAGTGTTTGCATGTGGTTATGTCGTTTGGACTGGATGCAGTCGTATTTGTATGGGTGCAGAACAGCTGGTGATTGGAATTTAGCGATGCAGAGGAAATGTTTTGCGATTAGCGCGAGTGTGTGTGTGCACGGGTTAATTTTTGAGCAAATATTTCAAGTTTATTTGGCGCATGGGTGAAGTAGTGTGTTCGTTTCTCGTTCCTTCGCTGCTGATTCAAGTGCTTCACAAGAGGACTATTTGTATAGCGTCATGCAGTTGACGTTTATTTAACATTCGTTTGACGGAGAAGTGAATCATAAAACATGATTTTGTGAGAGCGTTCTGGTACTTTTTGCTCTATCCACGAAATGATTTACGATAAGTAATACTGAAAAAGGCTCACTTTAACTCCGTTGGCGCGAAAGCTCATGTTCGTAAATTATTCGCGCATACATTTCGCTCCCTTTCAAATGGTACCAAATATCACCATGATTTATTCCGTCAGTGCTACGGACGCGTTCGGCTCTCAGCCCTCCTCCATTTGTTACATCGTTCCGAAAGGAAGGTAAAAGTTTTCCTGCGCATGCAGTTTTCCATTACACTATTTCCCGCAGCAAACGCAACGGCTGTTCCAAACCAAACCGTAGCGTACATGCGAAAACCCACGAAGAACCTTTCACTCAAAAACGTGCCAAATGCTCTTTCAATTTTGGGTGGCCAAAACTTTACCGGCTGCTCCGTACGCTTTCTCGCGCTGTTCCATTATTGCACCGGCTGGTATGAGAGTGTAAGCGATTTTTTTTGTTATTGCACACTACTTCAACCCCTTTACTTAGTTTAGCCGCTTTGCAAGGAAAACAACTGCAACCGATTCTCGCCGATCGCAGCCGGTTGCGCAACACGAAAAAAAAAAAAATCCGAAAACCTCAACTCCACCGCTCCTGAGGCCCGTCAAGTAATTTACTTGATAAATGTTGTAATTTCATCGGTGTGAAAGGAATTTTAACATTCCACCGAGCCACCACGGACGTTCGGTTCGTGCGTCGTGTTTTTTTTTCGCTCTCCCCTGTTAAATGTGACTAAAACCGAGACATTTTTAGGGTTGGCAGCATGATGGTAGTTAGTTTGGTGAGGCCACAATTTGGAAAATAAATCGAATCCATTGCACGGATCTGCTCGGGACCTCTGGTGTCACATGGGGCCTTCGTGGGTGGGTAGTTGAGCAGGATTCAGGATCCATAGCCGTACCCTTTTGGGGAAACGGCGCGAAGCCTATTTGGTCCTATTTTTCCGCGATGCTTCTCACTCGCATAGCAAATGACGGTCATTTTTATCCGAACCGAACAAAAAGCCGAAAAGGATTCGATCCGTGGTGCTTTTAGCTTCTCAACGGTGAGAAACGGTGTGAGCGCGATTGATGAACAGGTTTTACAATTTAATCCCGAGTTCACGGGAACGCAATGACCCAACAGAAAATTGCAAAATAAAAAAAAAACGGTTCACAGTGAAGGAGATGTTTATCATTTCACGATAAAAACTAAGGCGCTATGGTGGTTGCGCTAATAAAGACAAATATGTTGTGTTAAATTAATTAAGAATCTTTTAGGGACATACAGTATACATTCTTTAATTAGACTATTTTTTCAATTGCTCTTTAGATTCTAATGAACAGTCCAAGCAGAAAACACATTCCGAATAGCAGAAGCGACCAATTGCAACGGTAACAGCTACAACAGCTACATTCCCAGAATCAAACGATATCGAAACATTAAGCTAATGCTAAATGGTCCGTGGTGGTTTCCTGCTTGTTTTTTGGGAGCAACGTGAAAAGGTCAAAAGTCGATCAGGTGCTCTCGAACTATACCAACCCGCGAACGGACACGAGTACCCGCAGTTCCGCCGATGAATAGCAAATCATTAGGGAGCGGATTTTCAATAATTAATCACATTTTCAGAGGAACATGCTCTTGTAAAATCAGCAAATTGCTCGATTTGATACGTGGCGGTGGTTGTTGCGGTGGTACCGGTGGTGGCAGTGGTGATACTTGCATAATCTGCACCACCAGCATGCTCCATGCGCGCAACCATGCGGAGAAGAGAGTGCGAAGCGCAACCAGGAGTGGCGCATTGAAATTGGATAAAGTGTGACAGCAATAGCATCAGACAGCGCAGCAGCAGTTGTCGGAAGCAACACTAAATTGATTGATTTCATATTAGGTGCCATTTTGAGTAGGGAAGCTTCCGTAGTGGATCCGATATCCGGTAAGCGTGCGACCTTCACAGTATGGTGAATTGCATTAGTGAACGTAACGAATGGCGAGTGCGCATTTTGGCAACAAGAATAATATGAGCGTCAGGGCAAGCATGAAAAGCAATTGCTAATTTAATTTTGCACGCTGCATGCAAATTGCACATGGGGTAGCAGCACTGAGGTTCAATCGGATTCGAATGATGCTGGTCGGGCTGCTTACCCGGTTTTAAAGAATCCTGTATGTGAAATTTCAACCTGTATATTGCTAGTTTCAAACGATTTGTAGAGCGATTCTTTGAAATGATAGAGTTTGTAAACAAACAATTTATGTTTTTTTAAATGAATTTTTATGCTGCAAGTCACACCAAACTATATCTATAAATATATAGTTATAGGTTTAGAAGAAGAAAAAAAAGATGTTGCAAAATAGCAGTAACGACATCTCCTTCCTGTGAGTGTAGGATCGTATTTGTACAAACATTATTTCACCACTTTTTTACGTGATTACTTCCCGTGTCTGCGATAGTGTTTGCACGCTTGCTGGCAGCGGGGTTCACCATTTTTTCATTTCCATTCCGTTTTACTGGTCCTGCACCCCACCCCTTGGGAGACATTCCGAGTGGTACAGATTTTTCACAGCTCGCCAAGCAACAACTATTCATCAGGGTGGCGCATTTTCCTCTTTGCCAACGGTGGTGTTGAGGTAAAAGTAAAAAAAAAAAAAACAAATGCACATAAGCGCATTTTTTACACCCACCACATTTCTGCCTGCTTTCATTTCTATCACTCTTGTTACCTCGAAGGTGATTACACTTGTTTGTGCAACATTACACCCTTTTGCAACCCCTTGTGCCACAATCGCCTCAGACCGGTACTACGATACGATACCTATGGATTTTTTCCGCCTGGTCGCCTTGGTGTAGAAAATGAACGCCGCCAGGAAAAACACCGACGAGAGCGTCTCCGCCCGTCCGACGACACCAGTCACCTGGAATGAGAGACGAAAGAGAAAGAGAGATGAAAAAAAGCTTGAATGACAAAAGTTAGTACCGGACCAACAGGGACAGGTGGAGTTCATGACAATAATGGTGGAAAATTATTTTCATTGAAATGTGTACGAACCGAGCACAACACGCTGGGAATTATTCCATCCGGTCTGTCCGTTGTGCCGGACGCGTCCCGCGAAGGACACGTCGCATCGGGTGGAATCCAAACGAGCGGTAGTGGAAGGAAAATCAATGTCGACCGTAGTCGACCGGGAGGGAATCTAGGCAATTAATACTGTCAGACGCCATGCTCGCGTGAACGGTACCAGTTGACCGTGATCATGAGCCATGGCGACCGTGGGAAATCTCGTCCTATGGGACGGGATGTTAGCAAGGACGAAAAATCATCTGCGACTACTTATATGTAGAACAATATTTACACTCAGTGGTCGATGGCAAAAGTTTAAAACAATATAAACGTACAAATTTCAGATCAAATTAAAGATTGAAGTGTAACAATCAACGATACCAAATAAATTAATAAAAACATTATTGATTACTGATTTAATAAAAACCAGCAGCAATTTATTTGTTCCGAAGTTCCGATTCCCAACCAATGTTTCCTTTTATCCAGCACATACCAGTACGTTCTGTCGTTGCCATTATAAAATCCGCTTTTTATGCAACTACTTCTGGTTAATAAGATTACTGGTCAGCGTAGTTGTTTCGATTACGGTACGACATGCACGAGGATTGCAAGTTCTTTACATCGCTAAGAACAAGGACACAGCAGAAGGTGTCACATGTGGAATTTTCTTCCATAGCGTTCCGAAGACTCGCATAGCGTTCCGAAACAAAGTTGGTACCCGCAAGCCGGAATCGTCTCTACGCTGCAGGAGATGCAATTAAGAAGGAATTATCCGCTTATAGTGG
Organism: Anopheles farauti; assembly: GCA_000473445.2. Lineage (NCBI taxonomy): Eukaryota > Metazoa > Arthropoda > Insecta > Diptera > Culicidae > Anopheles > Anopheles farauti. The sequence goes on from KI915045.1 coordinate 2,251,889, forward strand.
TGATGTCAGAGCAGTGTGGTTGAGGTAGCAAACGCTAGAACACACCTATACAATTCCAGCGACGTGTGAAACGCTGTTGAAATCGCCATCGCTTCTATCCCTCTGGGTAGGACAAGAGCAGTTGATACGTTTCAATACGGGGTATCCTTTTTCCGCAAGGATTACGATCTTCTAACTGTATTCTCATTTGTTCTCGGGAGATGTAAAGTGAGCGAGTGCTATGCGGACGGGTATGTTGTAAAACAATTTCACGTCACGGCGGCAATGAAAAAGTCAATTAACCCATACAACAACCGGTTTTTCAATTTCGCTCGAGGAAAATGGTACACCGATTATGGTGTACAATGTCAGGAAATTGTGTAGATTTGTTCCAGGAAAATGTGCATCTTATTATATTGAGTGACGTTTTTTGTAATTAAATCTTTCCTAATAAAAATGCTACTAGCATAGACTAATTTCTGGAACGAGAAAATTTTCAATCCAAATGGCATGTCAAACATTCCAGCTAAAATGAGTACATCATAAGTGTAGGTATACCTATCGATTATTATGATTTCATTCGAATCGAAAAGGAAAACCACATCTTCAGATTGCGAAAAAACGGGAATTTTTGGAAATCATATTTCATTACTCGCAAGCGCGCACGGCCGATCAAAATCATCTCTTTTTGAAATATTTCAATCTCGTTTTTAATTGCGGCTCCAAACCGTACCGGAACACAGACAAATGAATTCCGTTCGGCGATAAATTGTAGTCCATTGGTCTGCGTTCCCAGCCCAACGCAGGGCTTGCCATTGCTTCCACACCATCAGACACCAGAGCAAGGTAGATCCGCATGCCGGTCGACATAATTCATGGTGTGATTAGTGTACGATGTGTACGTTCCCCGCTTGATCCGTACCACCACTCGCAGCGGTTAGTGACGGAAGCGAAAAAAGCGGCCACGGTGACGCACAGGAAATAGAGACAAAAAAGGGAACCATAGAACCTCCCCCAACCCGCTGGCATATTCGGACAGATGCGGAATGAAAAATCTAATCCATCCGCTCACTGTACCACGGCCAGGAGGACGGAGCTTCGTGTCATTCGGATCTGGAGGCCAACGGGGCAAGGGTTCCGGGAATGTCCTTACGCGTTTGACCAGTGCTGCGACCGCCCGGAAGCATTTGCAATGGGACTCGTTCGTTCGACCGCATCAATTCATCGTCCGAATCTTGCCGACTCACGGTCCAAGCGATCGTCCCGATGGTTGCGATTCTGCGCGTGATGATGATGATGGTTGCTACTGCACTTCACCACCATCGTCGGAGCATTTCCCCCGTGGGGTGTGCCGGTCGATGGATTATCACGTGCGGAGAGGATAGCAAGCGCAACATTGCACTGAGCCTATGGGCAACGGAAGGCCCCCGCGGATGTGACCGTTAACGCTTGATTCATGGGACCATCGGGAATGCGGGATGTGAAAAAAAGAATGGTGCGAAATGGTTTCGATCGTGGAAACGAATGGAAGCGAAGCACTATTAGGCAGAGCCGTGAGTTCAAGGACTACTTTGTTGGTAGATGTAATGTTTGATTTGTGTGACCGTAGCCTGGCAAATGAGATAAGAAAGCCTAGAATTTATTTTTGATTAATTTTTATACACACTACAATAATCTCAAATGCTAAAAGAGGAAAAAGCCATCGAGCTTTTCATTACTGTAATGCTGGAGGTGGTAGGATTGGTAGTTTGAAGGCTAAACTTCAAGGCAATCTTTGCGAAATTTCCCATCACAACCCAGGTTCATGTTACAACCAGCACCGGTGACCCGATGTCCAACCGCGCACTAATCCGTTCGTGTTTGGGGTAGGAGGCCCACCACCCAGTCTAACATCGCACATTGCATGGAAAATCGAGAAGGTCCGTGCAGAGTCCAGCCAGTCAGCGACCCCCCGACGTCGAATCACCCCGGGTGTTAAAGCCACCACCCCAAACCGTCCAACGGTACACGGTGCCCAAACTGGATTAAAGGACATTCTTGACTGGCAGGTTTTTTTTTTCGCTCGTTTGTGTGTGTGTTCGTCTGTCGTTTCCCCGAGCTTCAAATAACGGTTGGCTGTTGACTTCTCAAAATACCATCGCCGACGGAGCGGCAGCAGTAGTGGTCTGTAATCAGAAATAGCTACCCATCAGCCGGCCAAGCTCGAAACCACCCCCGGGGTCGGTGGGTGGGCAGAGTTGATGGGTGAACATAATCCAATATCATTAATCAAGATTTATTACCTATTTACGTTGCTATTATTTCAAAACCGGCAAACTCGAGGGTGGCGGTTTGGGACGGTGGGCTGGGAAATGAAAATTGAGCAGCGGTGCCGTTTGGTTTAGCTCAGCAATAGCTAAGCTGGGGAAGGGCACAGACGAAGCTACACTTTTTTGTCGTCGCCACCCACCTCCACATGGCGGGCCCGGGTCGTTGTCGTCGTGTTCGGTCTCTGCATCGCAAGCTGTATCTCGACAGCTGCAGCAACATTCTCGAAGCGTGTAGTGCTGACGCTGCAGATAATGGATAATGCTAGCAAGTTCTGGTCGGAACGCGGGGAGTCACGAATTGACGAGATAATGCCGGTTTGATCCAATAAGAGTCAAAAAGCTAAGACTGAAGGTGAAATGGATTGATTTCGATATCAATAACGCTTGGAAGCTTGAGGGTAAGCAGCGAGTTTTGGTTTCCATCAGTGATTGATATCATTGCTTCTGTACGATATGTTAGTGTACTTTTTAGTGTACTTTGTTAGCGTATTCTAAATAAATTAAATAAAGTTAAATTGAAAAAAAAAGAATGAAGGAATGTTCTCTCCGCTCATGTCATGCTCGCTTCCGACCGAACAACGATTGGCTCATCAAGCTACACAGCACCGTATTTAAAAAAATCCACCACTTAATCTACCACAAAATCCGCATTCGAATGAATAGAGCTGCACCGTGCCTAGATTCTTAAGCTCCGCTCCATTCGCCTTTTCCATGGGCCGCTGTCTGTTGAGAAGAGCTCCCCGGCCCGGCCAAGCAATTAAAAACTCAATCAACACCTTTTCCACGCGCTATTCTCCGTAGAGACCAGGCAGCCGCAATCCAGATTTTGAAGCCAGCGCCAGCGTGCCGTGGAAAAGTGAAGCTTAAAGCAGCATACCACCACACAAACACACACTCTGGCACACATACAGGCGCAGACAAACCAGCGCGGACTGCCGGAGTTTTCTTTTCCGGTTCTGCCCTTCGGCCGGCGGCGAAAGAGACGGCGAAAGATTTATCCGAAATTGGAATCAGTTGAATCTCTGCTCGGTTTTGAAGTTTTCCCCCGCCACGTCGGTCGGTTTTTTCGGTGGTGGAACTTTCAGCTTTTAGATTTCTCGTACTCTGTGCTCACACTAAGTACATCGAGCATTTCTTCTCATCCGACGGGTGCCGTGTGAAATTGTGTAGGAAATGTTAGGGTGCTGACGAAAATTCCCTGTTGCCTCTGCGAGAGAGATGTCACACACGCTGCTCCCGCTGCAGGGAAATACGATCTTCGGAGGGTAAGCTGAGGTATAGAATTTGCGGCTCCAGCTCATCCCGTAGCGGATCGTGGTTTGTTCAATTTCAAATTCAATTATTGCGATAATACCGAGCGTTTCTCATTTGCTCGATACCGCACGCGCCAGAGCATGCTACGAACCTTTGCGTGAAACAATAGGCTGGTAGTAGTGGTTTGATTTTTGCTTTAGTCGTTTTTATTCCCAACGCAGAAATGTTCGCTTAAACATATCCACGTACGTGTGCTGCGGAATTGAGCAGAATAAGATTTCGATTTGCCAACCCGGGATGGAAATGGGAGTCCTGGCCATTACCCCAGTCGTTGGTCGATCCCATCCGACGACACCACGCGCTCGTCAATCGGTGTAGGCAATCGAGCTAAAATTTAATTGGCCCGTTACGAGCATCGAGAGGTTGGTGGAACACACTCACATACATACCGTCGCCACCACCACTTGGACGGCAATTTGCGATGCTTCCATTTTCCTTAAATGTCCTGCCACTCACACCAACATAACGGGCGAAACATAAACGGCCTGCATACTGTGTGCAGCTAATTAAGTGCAGTAAGATAATAACACGACAATCGGCTGCATTTGCAGCCAATTTCAGCTGAGCCCAGGCAGCCACGACGTTCGAGGATCGGTCGATTGTTTATCCCGTCCGGTGCAGGGAGAGGCGGGAAATTCGATTTACGTCTGGCGGAAGGGTTCTAATTTGAGAGATCGCAGCAGATCGATACCATCTACTAGTAAGCGACAGAGTGTGTGTGGGAGAGAGAAAGAGAAGGTGTGTTTGGCATTGATTACGGAAATGTGCAGAGATTTTCCTCGAGTGCACCTCCAGAGAGCGCGCGTTCGGGTCGGACGGACTCCGGGATAATTGTTTTGCCTTCTTGCTCGGGGATGGGAGGAATTACCGGGAGACCAGGTGGAAGTAATTTCGTGTGTGTATAGGATCAACAGCGTCGAACCGAGCGCTGGGTGAGAAAGAGCAAGCGAGCGCACCAAATTGTTAACCCAAATCAAAATAACCCAATTCAATTTCCAGCACACAAATGAGATTGTGCCACGTGTTTGAGCACGAACGACCGCGGCCGTCGACGGACGAGCTAGGCCATTTGGATATGGTTTAATTAATATCCTGTAACTGGAGTGGTTCGCTTGAGAAATGCGATCTAATGGTTGCCTCGACTAGAGCAGCTGGCAATTTTTCCTAACGAAAGTATGAAGTTGAAGCTATATTCTAATTAAACGTAGCATGCTATTCTGTTTTGTTGATTAGATTGATTTATAATTAAAAAAAAACACAAAAAAATCTATTTTTTTCCTCAAACATCTGCAACACGAGCATTAAAGAGAGTGATGAGAGTGGTGATTTCAGCTGCAGTGAGATTCAACTGGTAAAAACATCAACATTTGTCTTCATGATCGCGACGGTGATTTTATTATAAAAGCAAACTAACAATACCTAACGCATTCATCGGCTTGGCAAAGGAAGCTTTTTGTATTTTCAGCACAGGAGCAAGCAAGATACACGCTTTCGCCTACGAGCGAAGGCAGTTTCAGCGTTCAGTAATAGCCAATGGCTTGTGCCGTGGAGAGGTGTGAAGAAAAACCAAACAAAATAAAAAAGGACCCAGTTCCAGGATAATCCTGCTCGCACGGGTACTTAAATAAAACATCTAGCAGAAACACGCAGCAGAGAAACATCAGGACGCATAAGGGAAAGGTGCTTTAGTGTGTTGCTTTGGCACTATAAAAAATAAAGTGCAAACAGTGCATCGCGTTGCGTGTGTCTGTGTGTGTCAACTAGCACATCCCGTTCCACTTTCGCCTGGTTTTTGCTCACCCTTCCACTCACTATTTTTCGGGTTGGACCCCTCCAAACGGCAAGTAATGTAATAAAAACCCATGGCCATAGTGAACACATAGTTTCAAGCGCGTGTAGAAGTATAGCGTCATGTTTTTGTCTGTTTGTTTGTGTGCATTTCCGCAAGTAAAGTAAGGGGACGCGGGAATGGAGGCGCACGTTCAATTTGTTGCACATTCGTTGCGTTGCATCGCTTGTTAGCTTAAAAATGTTTCCAGCGAGCAAATTTGTGCGAGGTGGCGCCTAGCGAACGAGACACGAGCGAGCCCGCAGCCGAGAGTTGAGTGGAAAATTGGATGGAAAGCTGGGCGTAAAGTAAAGCAAAGCAGCACCATTGCGAATGTGTGTGTGTGTGGAAATTCTGTGCGATGAAAATGGATTCCCCTGCAGGAGATTGTAACGCAATGCAGGGCACACACATACATACACGAGCCACTCGAGGCTTTCCCTGCCGGCATTTCCATCTTCCTCTTTCCCCTGTTTTTTTGCATCGACGAATCGAATGGTTTGAGCCGCGGCTGATCGTTGGTTTTTATTTCGCGATCTTTCGCACCACTGCAACCGTTTGCCATCCGCCACCGGAAAAGCCAGCCGACCATCTACCTCCCTCCTCTCCGCCCCGAAAAAGGTTATGTGTGTTGGATTTTAAATAGCCCACACGTGGGCATTTTCGCGTCGGTAAGGGACGTCGGCTCGCTCGGACGTCGTTTAGTGTTATTAAATTTCATTTATTAATACCATAAAACATCCTCTTTCACACTCTTTCGCGTGGGGTTTTGTGCACCCGGCCACGAATGGAAAGCGCGTTAGCTTGTAAGAGAAAACACAGAACCGCTACCGGCGGAGGGTAAGCGAAGTTAACTCGGTCGATTTTTGCTACCACTTGGGGCTTTTTTCCTCGTTTGTGTAACTGGATAAGAACTTTGTTGAAGTTTTTATCGTACTGTAACCATTGTTTTCAAGCCGTAGTTCGCATGTGTGCTTTAGCAACAGCATTCTAGAGCTCTGTTGAAAAGTTTGAATAATTGTACATCAACTGTAACATTTGAGATTCTACAATTGTGGGTTGAATTTCCGATTCTAAATTTGAAGGATATATCAACTAACATTTCATATATTTTTAACGTTAAAATCTCGTATCTAAACATTCGGCATCACTTGGCAGAACCAACTAAAAACCCATCCAAGAAACCCGTTCGCCTTACGCGGCATAACTTATTCAGTTCGTTTAATCTGTTTACGACAAGAATCTCAAGAAACGACACAACGGGTGGTGCAATCGTTCGATTTGCCCATGAAACGTTCTGCAACATTATCGCCTGAAAAGAAACCACTTCACCCCAGGTCGGTCAACAGACCAGTTGACTCAATTACGGACACGACTAGTGCGCTGAGGTCCAACGCGCACCAAACGGTTCTAATGTCAGAAAATATCGTACGAAAATCGACCTCTCGACATGCCGCCAAACGAAAACAAATGAAGGAAAAAAGTACACGATGGGGGATAATGGGGGGGGGGGGGGAAAAGGATAAAAAATAACAACCAACCGCAAATTTGACCGTCACACACACACACATAAGGCGAACAAGGCAAACAGCTGGAAATGGTAGTGTTCCCGGAACACGGCCGATGCCGTCTTCGAAGACACGGCTCACGGACAAGCTGCTGGCAGGCTTTGCAGGCGACGGAAAAGAATGAAACGATGATTGGACGATGAAACGACCGTCGAGGAAATGGGAACCATTTTCCTTCGCCACCGATTATCTCTTTGCGAGGGCGCCTCGGGGGCAGAGCGATTTGGAGGTAGGCGCCCTTCGACACATGCAAAGCGATAAGCGGGCTTGGCTTGGATAGTACGACGATGCTGTGGCTAGATTTTTACCCCCGAACCCCACCGGACGGTCGGATAAGCCGTTGAAAATAAGAACCGAACGGGGGCTGATTATGGGCAAAACTTTACCACCGACAACGTCGTCGCGCGCACACGGCCTGTGGGGATCCAGTTGGAGGCTTGAATTTTCCACCAAAGCGAACAAAAACCAACACAACAGGACGAGGACGAGGCGGCAAATATCTATATATGCATGCGCTGAAACAAAAAGCAGCTTATCTCTGGCCGGCCAGCTGAAAGCAGCAAGCACGCGCATCGAGCAGCGCTAGGGTGGGGTGTTGGGAAAGTTTTAAATTGGAACGAATTTTAAAACTTGCCACTCTCACCCCCGGAGTTCGTGCAGGGTGGTTTTGCAACGAGCGAACCACTACCGATTGTTCGTTTATTTTACTTTCTCCCCGCCGAAGCGGGACGACGGACACACAGCGGCTTTAGGTCAGAATATGCGGCCGTATTAGCATACTGATGGCTTTCCGGTACTGATCCTTGAATGTAGCAAATTTTCGTTTACTTTCTAGGTCAATTTCGGGTGGATCTTCATACACCTCACCGGATGGGTCTATTTTGCTTGCGGAGTGCCTTCTGAGCCTCCTGAAGTTGGTGCAGTGTTAAGAACGAAACTGTTTCGATCGACTATTTTTGTAGGATTTTATTACGAACAAAAGATGTCTAAAATATTTTAAAAATTGTTGCAATTTTGAAACATCAAAAATAATCGTAAATTAGTAGATCTAAGAACAATTAAATTACAGCTTTAATTCTCGAAATCGAAGAACATAAAACACAAGATGATATACGACTGTAGAAGCACAGCTCATAAAGAAAACCTGGTGCTCGATAAAACTTACCGCTTCGGTGTGAATCGGGTGGACGGCAAACAGCAACGCCGCCGCAAAGCTGGCCGCCTCCGACAGCAACATGGCGCACATTCTGCAAATGGAAAAAAAGGAAAAAACACAAGAGAAGATGCATTAAGTACGTGGACACGAGCAAAAATTAGAAGGAAGACGTAAAACCATCCTTCACGGGCCACATGTGGGTGAGCGCGAACGAACCAGTAAATTTCCTCGGGTGAACTGACCGCCATCCCCGGCAAGATGGCGCGCGCACACCATTAGCGAGTGAGCAATGACGGCCATTTTGTCGCGGCCTTCTGCATCCACTGCTTGGCATGGTTTTTGCACTCTCTGTACCATATTTTTCTTAACCCCATTTTGCCTGTGGCCACCACGGGTCACGTTTCTTTCCTCTCACCAGAGGGAGAATTGGGACAGTGAAGCGGAATAAAAAAAAAAAAACAATACAAGAGATTCTGCGAAAACGGGAAAAAGTTCACGACCCTGGCGGCTACCTATGGCATTAATTTAATTAGTGCCGCTGGCCTTTGGGACTTAGGACTGTGCCGAAACCTTTTCCTTCGTTTCATTTCCAACGCTCCGTTTCCTTTCGCCCATTATACGTTCGTGAGGATTATTTTCCATCGCTTGTTTGCTGGCGCTATTCAGGCATGTGGCACAAAAGGACGCAAAACGTAGGGAAACAACCTGATCCCAAACACCGCGGGACAGACCGCGGTCAATGAACGAGCAGTCGCTGACCGTGGAGATTGAAGAAGACACTAAGACTGGACCGGGCCGGATCGTGCGAGATCAGTTCCTTTTCCTCCAACTCGCTCTCACCGGAAGCAGTTTCCTTCGGCAGGGCGTGAAAGTCAACAATGAAAGAGGACCGGGTTGGGTCGCAGTCGCAGAAGCGAGTCGAAGCGAGTCGACGCTGCTGTCTGCTTGCCAGCCTTTTTAATTCTTCGTTATTCACTTCCCACGTCAGACGCGCCGAAGGGCGCCTTACAATTTTCTTCAATGCTAACCACTGATGTATTTTTTTTTACGCCCGAATGAAAGTCAACCTTTCTCGTGCCGGACGACGGACGGATGCACCACCGGAGCTCGCGCGCTCGGTAATTAAGTGCTGATTCCATGAAAAATCAACATGCGCCTCATTGCTCTCATTAGAATTGTTTGCTTAAGCCGTTCTACTTCCTTTATCGCGCGAACGAGTCGAAAGTCTAGACACGGTGGCAGGGATGGGTGATGATAAAATTATGACGGTGTAAAGCCATCACTGCAGAGCTGCTGACAATTAATTATCTACTGTTTATGGAAATAGCTGAAGATCCGTCTCGCAGCGTAAAATAATCTAAATAGCATCAACAAGTATCTCAATTTAGTTATCTATCATGGATTTCACTACTCAAACTAGTCGTGTACACTAGAGTATGTAACTTCAATAGTGAAAAATTGGAACCCGTGCAGTAATGGACGAAATTGAAACTGATTGAAATTGTAACATCCATTACATCAACAAAAATTTGTTATAAAACCCCAACCGATTGCTGAGAAGTGCTCGTAAACAATCCCCATGCGTTCCATGTCATAGATTGATCAAATATGTTTCCAGAGCAATTCCCGAAATTAAATAACTCCCAGCAAACATACCACCTTTGCACCTTTTGCTTCGTCGTATCGGATGCAGATAGTCTTTTCAAGCGTGCTTTTTTACGATCAGCCACTTTACGACCTGCAACAGAGGCGGCATTGCTCTGAGAGAGGTTCCAATGCCCAACGGCAACAACGATGGATGCAATTGTTCGGAACGTGCCGGAACGATGGAATCGATTCACACAGAGAAGGGAAGCAAAAAAAAAGAGAAAGAACCAACCGGATCCTTCCGGAATTGCATTGCACACGTACGGTCCAGCTGTTGCCCAATACCTTCTCCCTGAGGCCAGCTCTGTTTAATCGGGTTGAGAGCGAGCAGGGTGGATTCTTTTTCGTCAAACGCTGTGTATACGGGTATTTGTATACGGTGGGAGTGAAAAAAAAATCATCGCATCCATTGCGACACTTTATTGTCGTCGTTTGTGTTGTACTGCCGATTCACTGGAGCAAAGATCTTTCGGTTCGAATACGGACCGTGAACGGAAGGGTCGGTCACGATTTGTCAGCCTGTGGGTCGATGATTCCTTGTCCGGAGTGTATTTTTTACGAGCTTGCCCGCGCAAACAAGATCGCGATAGCGTCGATACAAATGTGGGACGTGTTTTGAATTCGCTTTTGCCGCGGGCGGTTGAATGGTTTATTTTCTTGGACGTAAAGAAAAGGCGAGGTTAAGAACAGTTGAGATGCATTATTGGTTCTAGAGATTTTGGAGAAAAAAAATCGAATAAAATTCTTCAAAATTCATTATCCTTCCATCGCTATTTCCAATTGAGTGCCATTTTCTAATCGAAGGCCTCATCAACATAATTCAATACCAATCAATTAGCATCCATCACCATCCATTTAGCCCAGATCAGTGATGGTTATTTTTGTTGTGTTTTTTGTCCATTTCATTTGGCCCATTTCAGAAACGCATGCCGATCATAGCTGACGTTCTCTGGCATGCGGCGAAAAATATCTCCAAGATAATAAGTGACCGACAAAACAGTACACACACACACAGTGCAACAGCACAAACGGGGATACCTTCCTTTAACACGAATGACAGACAACATATTTTACGTCATCGGGCAGCATAATTGGGTGACAGGCATCCGTCCCGGTTCGTGTTTCCTCTAGAGCACCCGAAGCTTGCATGACAAACACAGGTTACAGACAAACGGACAACAAATGTCAACGGTGAAGCCCAATTACCATCTACTTCAGGCTGAAGTCACTAGGGAAAAAAGAGTCCGACCTTCTCCCATCCTGGCTATACCTCTTCGCTGAGGGTATTATAAAGGAGAAGGACGTTCCCTAACTATCCAACACACCAATTCGGTACACACACACACACATACACCAGCAGCGTCCATCGCGATAATGATGTTAGGGAAATTATTGTTTCACCGAACCATGAATTGGATAAAATATAATCCACTTTATATGGGGTGCTTTCGTGGACCGGTGGCTTCGCTTTTTCGGTGTGATCGGTTTCAATTTTCATGGCCCGTTCGCACATAACGGCGAACACACTCAATAATGTCCATTGCCGGGCACATACGCAACGCTGCGTGCCGGCCATTTACGGGTACACGGATGAATTTGCCTGCCTCGAAATATTGACCCGATTTCCATATCCGACGGACGCACACACACACATATAGGAACAGAAGTGTGTACTAAAACGCGCCCCAACACACTGGCACTGGCATAGGGGTGCTTTACAATCATCACCGGTGCAGCTTCTCTGATTGGGTCCGATTTGCGTTCGGGGTGTCCTGGCTTGAAATCGTCCATCCCCGGATGCAGCTGCAATTTTGTGGATTTGTTTTTTTTTCTGTTGTAGCTAAAATGAACAGGCGCTTTCTAAACGGCTTCAAAACAGGACATTTGCAAAATTGGCTACGAATTGAGTGCGATTGTGCGATGGATTCTAATATGGAGAGCAAGAGGGAGAGTGGTTTTTTATTCGCTCGTTCTTCTTTCATCCTTTGCTTTCAAATATGAAAATACTCATGCTTAGGGGACGATGCACATTGCAAGACCGGTGTCATGATTTTCATGTATGCATGTGTGTGTGTGTGTGTATGTGTCCGAAATTCCGGTTGGTTAAATTGCATAACTAAATTGAATTCCACATTTTCCCGGAATGGGAGAGTGGCATACAACTTGTACTGGTATGGGGAATGGTGCTTGAAAAAAATGCAAAAACTAGCCCTTCAAAACAGACGTTGCGAGAGGTGGCACAGTAAAATTTTCGGACACAACTTTTGATGGAAAAATATTCCTACACTCCACTTCGCAAGGGTGGTGGTGATTGGGAGAGAGGCGAATTAAAAACGTTTCATAACACAACCGGCCGGCCGACGGTGCAATGCAATTTAACTTTATGGCAAATTTCGTTAAATGGATGGATGAAATTTCATTTTTATTTTATTTATTGGTTCGGTCTGAGCGGAGTTTTGAAGTGTATATGAGGCGATATTTCGATTGCGAGTTTTGCCCATTTCGGAGATGTTGTTTCAATTAGTTATAAGCTATTTTCATAAGCCTTTCAATGGACTTTGCTGTCGATTTTATCCTATCGCTTCATCCGATACGGTGCCACTAATTGCATTTACTTTGTAACGAGCCCGCAACGAAAAGTTGAGCACGAAACTTCCCCACGCGCTGGGGTATGACGTCTGACGTGCCAGCAGTTGCATTCGGTTATTTGAATTCAACCAAAATCATCGCCCACTGACCCAGATGTCCTCAGCAAGCTCGACGTTACCCGGGCTCCACAGCTAGTTTGCAGTAAATCCTTTTATTTTGCAGCACTCTTTGCCACTGTGCGAACCTGTCCGCTGGGCGATCTTTATTGCACGAAGGCGAAAAAGGGAGCGTTCTTGGGAAAAGTTTGTCCCGGGTCTCGGGATTCCGGTGCCGGCTGCCGGTTGAATAATTTTCACAATGAGCGTTTCAGGGCCCTAATGAAACAGGCGCTTCCAGCGGCTGTCAAACAAAACACAAAGCGCAAGGATTGCTCACAAACACACAAACAATGGGGACAGCTCCCAAAAGGCTAACAACAGTCCTTGTTGCTTGCTGCGTTAAGGAGGTTTTCGTTTTTAATCTGTTTTCCGTCATTTTGTTTTAGTCAAGTAAAAGCACGATAAAGGAGGGAGGATCGGAGGGGAGAATAGAGCATTCCCGGGTATGGAATATAATTTTCTTTGGAATAAGTTTACGCTTCGCAAACAACGCTGACTTTGCTTTCCTTCCTTCAACTTCAATTTCATGGAAAAGTGCATCCTTTAAGTCGATGGAAGATGCACACAGCTTTCATCAGTAATATACATTTTCAGACAAAACTTCTTCCATTAAATTTTGGATAATTTGGAATGAAATTTATAATCATAAAATTCTGATGTTTGAAAACTATAAAACTGAGAAAAGATTTATAATTATGCTTACACGAAAAAGTTTTGTTTGTAACAACATTTTTAAATAAAAAACAGTTATGTACATAAAATTCTCTGAAATTCTCCAGCACTCCAAACTCTCGCTTTTTCACACATTTCACTTTCATTAACACGAGCGAGGTACACCTCGCATGTGTGTTGTAAAATACCTTTATGCATTTCCTCCCGACTCATGAACGGCCTTTCAGTCAGGACACAAATATTCATTCTCATTTTTCACGACACGCTCGTTTGCCTTCCTAACCCATGTGACTCATGTATGATTACTGCTTACAAGACTTTTCCATTTTCTCAAAACAAAATGGGTTTTCTTTCCCTGTACCATTTGAGAGCAACGATGAATGTGTTTCCTTCACAAAGAAACATTTTCCTCGCACACAGTAGGTGGAAGAAATGATGCTCTCTTTATGAAACGTTCACGCATTCGCACTTAGAGAAGAGCTCGGAGAAAAGAACCATTGCACAACAACAACCATCACTTTCTCCTTCTGCTAAACAAACATCAACACCCACGGCCCGGTTTGGCGTGAGATATAGTTTCGCTTTGGGGGATGCGGTTTATGTGCGCCGAAAATGGCGTATCTATTTCCAATCAGAGCTTATTTGATGACGCGCGATCCATCGAAGGCGTCATCGGGTCCCTTGCACTGAAGGACAGCGAACCGAGCAGGAAGCCGGAAATTGGATGAAGAAATCAAAACAAACTTCAGAACCCGCTTTGAATAAGTGGTTAGTCTGGCATCTAAAGCACTTTGTGATGAAGCTGCTTATCGGTGAGTGATTCGTTGTGCAATCGTCGAAGTGGAGACATCTTAAAAGCATCTGTTATGTCTATCTTTCAAAGGAAATCTTATATAAATAGGATTCGACGGCTTGAATTGAAAAGGACTAATGTTTTATTGCGGTGAGGATGTGGATGGACAACAACACATAGAAAAGCACAAATTTACTTTACAAAATTTACTCAGTTTACTCAAACTGTCCAAAACAACTCTAGGCAAAAAATAAAATCTTTGCAAAAGCTGTACTATACCCGGTAACCCTTTTCCTCTTCGATATGCAGTAGGATGAAATGCAGCTTTGGCCTCAAATGAAATCTCGCCGCTCAAATCCCAACCATAGCTCGAGCGCCTGCAGCGGTTCCTGGTGAGCGCGAGGCTTGAACTGAAGACCTATCAGATTCAGATTCTCCTTCCCCATCCCCCTCGGAAGCATTGCATTACATTTTCGGTTATGAAAGCACGGTGAAAACTCTTCAGCCCGGTTGGTTGGTGGGATAGGTTCAGAAAACTTACCGGAAGTACATCAGCGAAACGATCGTGTGCAGCAGCACGTTGACCAGATGATAGCCGGCCGGTTCGAGCCCGTGCAGCAGATAGTTCCAGCGGAACGTCAGGACACACAGCGGTCGATATGATTTATGACTTTGTTCCTGCGGGCGAAGGAAAGAGGGGTAAAAAAGCGTTAGATGATGAAGGAAACTGTGTGGGAAAGAGAAAAAAATCAAACACACACACATGCACGAATGAAGGATCCTGACCAGCGTCGCTACTATTAAGGGGCTTTAACAGTGGGGGGGGGGGGGACCCAATCCTTCGTACGAAAGGCGAACACGGACAGCAGTGGTCCCGTGTGCCAGGACAAGGATATTATATATATAAGCAGCGGAAGAATATCCTGGAATTAATAAATCGCACGAGAATAATTTATGGTGGATTTACCATCCTGTGGGAGCGCTAAAGGCGCTTCTTTCTGGAGCTGGACCTCTCTGCACGGCGACCGATAGTGGGAAAATAAATAAACCAACGCGCGGGTCGTAAAAAGAAATCATTCACTTTCCACGCGACGCAAAGACCCCACCGGCTCCATTAAGCTCACAAACTAGTTTTCCACCGAAGCGTTTTGCTCTCATTCGCTACCGTTCACGTTGGATGACCCGTGCGACCCGGGTGGTGGGTTGAATTTAAGCTGCTCGAAAAACGAAGCCACCTCGTGCGGGTGTGATCGGGAAAATCGTTTCCCGCACCCCCGCGCGCGAAGTAATAATAAACCACACGGGAGAATGGCGCTGGTTTGGCTTTTATTGCATTACGTCCAGAGATTGAGATTATCCACCTCACACACCGGGTGAGGTCAGGCAGGACAGATTATAACTTTGTACTGCCTTTGCGACTTCGGGAGAGCGTAGCCCGGACACGGGCCATTGCGTTCAAGGATAACCCCGGGACGAATGGGAACAACCGGCGCTCCCCGCGGTGGTATAAAATTAGATTTTCCTTTCCACAATTAGGGTCAGGAGCGGATATATCCGTGTGTGTTTCGTTTTCCACTCCGCCAGGGGACAGCGATGCTAAGAAAACCGTGAATTAATTACAAACGAAGCCGCAGGGTGTGTGGAGCCATGTGGTAGGTGTGAGTTTTATGACACCAGTGGCAGTGGCAGGCAGTGGGGTTGGAGAACTTTCGAGTTAACGCTGTTCGTGGAAGGAAATTTCAATTTTTTATCCAAATTCACTAAAGTGTACAACGAATTTAAGCTTTTCCACAATAGGATGAGATTTTTTAATTCGATTTATGACGTCTTATTCATGGGTTAAATTTCTGACACGGAAATGTGATGTGTAAAGCAACTTTATTTGAAAATTACGATTTGTTTTCTCTATTTCAGAACATTTCATTTTAATCCTCGTTAAAAAGTTATGTACAGAAAGCGTAAATCAACACAAGAATAATCAACACTAATGATGTTTTTCTTCGTTGTGCAAACACCCCTCATTAGATAGGAGAAACTGTTTATCGCAGTAACATCAACATTCATCGAATATTATCACAATTTTATCGCCTAACGGAAACAAGTAAAGAAACACACCCACGTTCCAGGAATTTTTGGTGCTGATGGATCGAATTCGCTATTCAAAACCATGATTGCACACAGAAACAAAACTCGCCACGTCAGCACGCATCGGGCAGGAAAAGTAAACATGCTTTCTTTCAGCGCAAAACATGGACTCAAGAAACACACGTCCCACCCAGCGACACTGCCACTGTGAGCGAGCGGCGAATGATTCTTGGAAAAATGTGTATATTATTATAATACGCTTTCACTTTCTCTCTCCCTCATCACAAAAAAAAAAATAAACACCAAACCTATGCACCTAACAACTCTCCTCTCCCCCGCTGGCGATGCATGAGTTGAACAAAATGGGGTGTTCGCCCCATCCATTTCAGAGCCTTTTTTCCACGCACTTTGGTGCTTTTCCATTCTCATCTCTATTCCAGCTATAGTCCCCACGCGTTACCGCACCGCGTTTCATCTTTCATAATCATTCATCTCATTATGCCACACGCATATCAACAAGCCGTTCGGGGGTCATGTTTCTTTTTGTTTGTATTATTTTTTGCGCGGTTTTGGTTCGAACAAACACACACAAACACACATACATCTCCAATCACGGGGCGGCCACCACGCAAAACTTTCCCTTCGCTTCGCTCAGCGCTGATGATAATTAATGGCTTCTTACGCGCTAACAAATCGCTCCCGTGATGGTGGCGGTGCGAGCATTACGCCCTATGAAAAGCTGCCCATTTATTCATACGCAATCCATCATCGGTCGATAATCGGTGAACGGTGTATATGTGTGCGTGTGTGTGTGTGTGTGTGTGGTTACGGGGCGGTACTACGGTACGTCAAACTTGGAAAACGCAAACGCGGGACTACTCCGGATGTATTTATTCCAAATGCGAGCCCGGGAGACACGCTGGGAGCACCCACTCAGGAGAGTGCGGCCAGGAATGAGTAATGCCCCTTTCGAAGCGCATTGTTTCCCGTTCTGGTTTAACCGAAAAGTCGAACTCCCCGGGTGGGCAAAACCAGCGGGAGCACCCATCGAGCGAACCAATCAATTTTTCGGCAAAGGCTAAGGGCCCGAAGTTCTTCGAGCGTCCTTGGAGTGGCCGGAGTTGCGTGCGTGATTTGGGGACGTGACGGAAAGGAAAATAATTAATCCTATTCGCAAGTTTTAATTTTTCACAGGGTGCTTTTATGTATTGTGATTTTTGTGACACAAACAATGTTAGCGTAAATTCGTTTGTTTGGTTGTATATTTCAAAGACACATTCTAAATTGATTAGATTCCTACAATTATTTTAATATTAAAATGAAACAAATTGCAACGGTAGTTGAAATTAATGTAACCATTCACGGTCGTAGAAACGTTTTCAATTCACCACCCGTGCTCGCAACAAACGTTTTCCCTCGCTAAAACTCTCTCCTATTCCGCACAAGAATAATGATACCGACGAAAGCTTGTTAGAGCACTTGAAGCGTGTTTAATGCCTCTGCGAGCCGGTGCGTATAATAATATTGCAAAGACACACTCAGACAAAGTCGAGGCCGTAGCAAGACAAACCGTCCACGGACAGGCGGGCAAGGAAACGCGAACGCGCATAACGTTCAGTTGGCTGAACAAGCCAGCCTAGAGTCGGCTCGTTCGCCACAAACGCAAACCCCGCCGGCGTGGACAGAAAGGATCAAGCGTCTGAAACTCGCCTTGCTCGTCGCGGAGGGGAAAAATATATGATGGTAATTTATAACTCAATTAAAACGGAGAACAACCACTGTGGTGGCTGGTGGAAAAAACCCCAAAGCAGCTACAATCGAAACACAAGCTCGCAACTCGAATGTCAAAGCCTGTTCCGTTTTTTTTGCCGCTGTCGAAACGAAACACGACGATGATGGAAATGGCCTGGGAAAATGTCCGACCTCCACCCGTTCACCTTTTCCTACCATCTATTTCTTAGCCGGGACGGTCGATAGGATAAGACACGAACCGCGAAGAAGAGAACGAAGCCTTCAGAAGGTACCGTTAGGAGAAAGAAAAGAACACAAATCATTTCCACCCGAAACGGCACGACAGTTTTCCTTTCGGGATCTTTCTTTTCCGCGTGGTGCGGTTTTCGTCGCCGTGAGCGTCTGCCCGACGCTCATCTTGGCGCCGTACACTGACATTTGGCTTTGGGCTTATCAAGTGTATGTGCCACGAAAGGCGCTGGACGAAAGAGAGAGAAAAAAAAACAGAATAAATTGATGGGCAACCATGCGTCTCCATTTCGGCTTTCGAGCTTCTGGAAGGAAGGAGGAATTATTTTAAACTCCAACGAACGCAGTACAGCGCGTGAAAGGCGTGGATATTACGTTACTTAAAGCGTGGTCCGATGTTTCACGAGACGGAAATGGAATAAGTTTTAGCCGCGGAACGGGAAGGATAATGAAATCCTGCGCGGGAAGGTTTATAAAAATGAAATATGCACGGCCGGCTGAGAACAGAACGGTGAACGGTGGTTGTGGCTTATACCGCGAGTGTGTGTGTGTGTGTTAAAACATTTTATTGATTGCTTTGCAAATGCAAACTACCTCTGTACAAATTCCGATGCAGGCAACAGTAGGGAAATGTAAGCAACAGAAATTATCGGGAAAAGTATTCAGTGGTGGTTATTTCACGATAGCACGTTCAACATATTTTCACACCATCTTGCGAAGTATGACATTTCGAAGAAACAGTAGGATGAAATTGCGAATCCATCTGCACACATTCGTCTCACGCGAGTTATGTACGGCGATAAACAATTTACGGCGACGACGGGAAGGAAACCTTCACCTACACGTGTATAGAGTGCAAACAGGCACGTGCGAGCACGTCCGCACAGCAGCAGCACACCGTGAAAGCTTTAGCGATCAATGCTTACTTTGCCGTGCCGCTTGCTGCCGGAAAGTACACAAATCGATTATGGAAACTTTTATTCGACTTTCGCTTTTCTTCGCGCGAAAGATCATGTGTGTATGCGTGGATGGATGAAGAAATAGGATGAAATTGAAAATAACCGAACCGCAGAAGCCGCGTTTGTGGTTTGTGGACCCCAACCGCTCCACCCGCACACCATTGTAGCGTGAAATTCCATCGATATTCATAGCCACCGCACATCCTCGAGCCGTGGAGGCACATCACGCACACAGGAAACGCTCGGTAATCGCTCCGAACCATTTGTCGAAACACAGAACAAAAGCCAACACACAATGGGGATGTTGGAATGAGGCAAAAAATCCCTAAACAAAAAGCAGCGCAAGCAACGAGTGTGTGTCCTTTTGTTCCTCCCTACGAAATCTTCTGAGCATTTTTTTTTCATTTTACTCGCTCCCTCAGCAAAACCACAAAAGCAAAAACGCACGAGGGCCTCGTTAAAATCGCGCTTGCAAGGTGAACCAACCGCGTACTGGAATTTTTCTTTACCACTGTCTAGCGCGAGGACACCTGGAGTTTTCCGTTACGAACAACGCTGGACGCTACTACGCTACTACTGGTAAGACATTTCGAGGAGAAGTTGGATTCCTCTTCATTCTGGAGATTCTCTTCAATTTTACCTGAAGCATGCTGTTTTATATTTTGTTCCATCGAGTGGTGCTGAGCCGGATCCACCGAAGTGTAAGTGATGTCCGGTTGCACAATTGAACGCTCTGGGAGCTGGGTAAGCGAGTTTCGGGAGACGAATGGGAAGCGCGACATCTGTGAAATTTTTGTGGTACAATAAGTTGAACTGCCTTCAATTGCTCGAGTGTCTGGCTGAACTGGTCTTGAGACGAAAGTGAAGACTACCGAATTATCCAGGCCACTCATACCTGTAGTTAGGTTTTGCCTCCAGTTCCGGAAACATTTTCGTACCGTTAGTAATGATATTTTTCTATTAAGGTAATGCCCTGTGTTTGCGCTGATTATCATCAAAGCATTTTGGTCTATGGAAGTTCTCACCCGGTTGGATTAGAAGCTCGAGATTTGATGACTCGAACGTCAACATAGTGATTGGTCAGCTTAAAGTGCTTAGTTCAGCTTATATCGTATTATCTAGGATATAGCATAAAACATGTTTTGGTAAGACTGA
Organism: Anopheles farauti; assembly: GCA_000473445.2. NCBI lineage: Eukaryota > Metazoa > Arthropoda > Insecta > Diptera > Culicidae > Anopheles > Anopheles farauti. The sequence continues at coordinate 2,272,081 of KI915045.1, forward strand.
TATTCTTTGAAGCTTTAAGAAGTATTATTATGGCCTAATGAATTTTATCTACTGCTTGAAAAAACACTAGCAATGAAAGGTAAACAAAACAATCGTGAAACCACATAATTTGACCGATTTCGTAGCAAACCCGTACACCAGCTCAGCTTCATTCAGTATCCAAAAGCGCTTGACAGGAAGCAAGCGAGCAAAACGTGCGCACTTCAACACTGTCCAACGATACACCCAGCATTCCCGGACCGATTTCTATTTCGGACATCTTACAGATAAAACATTCCCATTTAAAAACAGAACACAAACCCTTGCCACGCCTTCCCTTTTCCATATACACACGTATACCTTTCGGTACAAATTTCGGAGCACACCCAAACGGTAGCAGCCAACGCTTATCGGGGTAGACCTCAAATATTTCTGCAACCGAATAGAGTTGGCTAAACAATTTAATTAAAACACACTGCTCGGCGCAGCGGCGTGGCAGCAGCAGCAACGCTAGGACTGTCACTTTAGGCAACTCGCCCTCGGTATTTCAAGCACATACACTCACGAAAACACAGCTTTCCCTCGACGGAAACGTTCGCTTCTTTCCTTTTACCGTGGCATTTTAAACTACTCGAGTCAAAAGCTCCCACTCGAACCCCTTCTCCAGCGATGGGAATGGTAAAAATGTCCTTTTGCTCAACTATTGCTGGCGGTGGTGATTCTACTTGGCGCCGTCTCATGGGTGGAGCATTCCGAGAAGTATTTCATCGTTGGCGAAGCAGCTGGTAGCCGGCACACCACCACTGCTCTAGTGACCTCTGGGATTGACCGGCTTGGTCTGGGTAAATGGCTCCCGGTGCCCATTACTCTCGGCAGGCAAGTGAGCAGAAACACCGCAGCGGAGCACTGTGTATTGAACCGCCGGAAGCCGGATCGGATAAGGAACCAGGCGCTCGTTCTTTCTGGCGCTCGTTCTCGTTCTTTCCGAGCGGTCTTGAATTTTGGCTGCAGTTCAACTCGCTGCCAAGGCTGCCGTTCTGCTAGAAGACGTACAGCGGCGACAACGCTAGCCCACATTCGACTCCATCGACGGTGTTGTTTTGCGCCTCGGACTTTGATTTCGTTCCAAGCATTCAAGAGAAAGACACAGAGAGGCAGGCAGATTCATCTAAAAAACAGGAACTAAAACACCGAATGTTAGTGCATCCAATTTTCTTTGCCTTATGCTGCATCTGACAAACATCCTTCCCTGCATCCTTTGCTCTCTGTAGCAAGCATTCAATTCCGAACAATACATTCCGTCGAAGATTTCTGGTGATATTCAAAACAAGGCTACGGAACATGCACCGACGGGTTCCGAACAGGAAATCGAGCGAGTGAGATAATTGACCAATCCTTTCTATATTGGAAGAAATATCGAGTTAAGCATAAACGGGAGCACGTGTAAAGAATAGAAAGAAAGCTTCGAACGAAACCAACAATCGATGGCCTGCACGGAAGGCGGCATACGTGATTGAGGAGTGAAGCGGAGTGTGACGACATTGCACCGGAGTAAAACAAACGCCAACATAACGAACCGTAACGAACGATTATTTATGCGGGTTTGATGTAGTTCCCATTTTTAGACTCTTTTTCCCCTTTCTTTCTTCCGTTTTATCCACACTGTGCATTGCACTGTTGGCAGCGTTTCGCCCTGGAAAATGCATTCCTGTATCTCGGATAGACCATCGGTCGGCACAAACAACGGAAGGATGCAAAATGGGTAGCGCATGAACAAACAATCCGAACGACAAGCAGCACCGAGAGAACCGAGCTTGCATGGCCAACCAGGTTTCCAGCCGTTGCTGAAAGCGAGAGCAGGTGAGGTCTTTCGGTGCATAATAAATAACAAATTTAATTTATGGAAATTGAACATCGTCTCCTCACGGCACCACAACCGTCTTTGCATCGGTGTGGAAAGTTTATGATCGAATGGATTCGGTTGAACGAAAGCGACCAACTGCTTTTTTCGATTTAGCCTGCTTTTTTTTGCGATATATACCGATAAATAAGAAGGATAAAATCGGTATCGATTGAGAAAGAAACAGCTTTCACCTGATGCAAATCATGGAGAACTGTGGCTGGGAAATTAAGACACTAGCATTTCCAGCCTTGTGTGCGTCTATTGATTGGAATCATGACAGTTTTATTTGCTCAATCAACCCATCCAAAATAGGAGCTATAAATTCATAATGCGTATCATAATCGTGTTTCACGGCACATGCAATAAACATAAAAAATTTAAGGCAAATATTTCTATCCTCAGAGGTTATTAACGACTGAATCCCATTACCCCTACGAACGGCAAAGCTCTCATTTTGAAGAGCCCATCATGAGCCGCACGTTATCGTCCATTCATCTGTAAGCGCATGGCGTCTAACGCTATCAGTAATCGATCGCTGGAAAACTTCCGCTTCCGGTCGGATTTTTCAATGTTCAGACGAGTGTAGCACGTTACAGCATAACAAACTGCTTGAAAATAAACGAAGGAAGCACGGAATGATAACTATATTTCGGTCGATACGATCAAACAGGCTGATGTGCGCTAGGCAACGGGTTCGCACTGTTCTCACCGGAAGCTGGGCAGAGAACGAACACACGCACACTTACACATACACGCCCATCCATAGATATGAGTATCTTATCGAGAATCTAAAGCCTTCGATATTATGGCGAGCACGACTGCTCGGAGGTGAATGGTTGTGAGCATATTGTAGCAATCACGTTTAGCCGATGATATTTTTTCGTTCCATTTTTTGAAGAAATACCCAAGAACCGAACTCTTACTGTCTCCGCCCATTTTATCGGTTCAAAAGCTCTTCAAGAGGAACTGCTCTTTGCTTTCTCTCCAGCACAGGCAACATTGGGAAGGATGAAGAAAACAGACTGGTATTTGCGAGGGATTTGTAGAGGGAGAAAATGGTCCTGGCTCACTTCCGGAATGATACCGTTTTCACTAGAAATGATGATCACGGAACGGAACGACGATAACGAGCCAAAAGTCATCCGAAATTTCGTCGCAACGTTCTCGCCTTCCTCTCGTTTGACATAGCCTTTTACCCACGATGCTGAAAAATGATGTTATCTTCGCTTTATCGTGTTGAGCATGATGAAATGGTGTATCGATGATTTTGCCAGCCGTAATATATCTCTCCGACCGGCAAAGGAGCTGGAGGTTCCTCGAAGCAACTGGAGCTGAATGTTTTCCTTCTCGGAACGGAGCACAAGCGATGCGTAGAATGGATCGGTACACGATTTAGGTATGATTTGTTTGAAATGCAAATTAATGAGCGTAGTAAATACGTTAACATGTGAAAAAATTAGGACTGCACGGACAAATGCGGCTTACCACAACTAGTTAAATACCCATGGCCATAGCTCACACATACAATCCGGAACGAATTACCTGCGAAAGAGCAAGAAAAAACGATGCACTGGTTAGTAAAAACATAATGTTCTTCATTACTACGGTCACAATGACTAAAAAACATGATGTTATGGTACTTCGAGTTACAAGCGAACGAGAAAAGGGTGCTAATCAAGAGCTGAACTAACCCTTTTTGTGTGGTGCAGTTGAACGCTAATGATTTATTGGTTTTTACCAGTCACCGCTGCCCGTTAGTCATTAAGGGTGTGATTTTCGATCCTCCGTGAAGTTAATGAACGTGCTCTGGGCAACGAAAGGAAGCTTCCAACAATGACTTTGCGCTTGTGGTATTTAATTTTCCCACTAGTATCATTGGTGAAGGCGATTTGGACACAATGAAATGAACATGTTTCTGATTTTTATCGCCAATTAATGTCTCGACGCTGGAGAGTTTGCTACAAATGACGAAATAGATTTTTTTATTCGCCGCCACCATCATGACGGTGCAGTACGCGAATGGAAGAAGTGAGTATTTTTTCTAGAAGCAACATGTGAAAAAGTCCTGCTTCATCAAGAATTGTGATAGGGGAAGTCAACCAGACCCACATCCGGAAAGTGTCATCGCCATTGTTTTCAACGAGGGTCCTATAATACATTGAAAATGATCTCCATAATCATAACACCTCCGATTGATCAACACAGTCTGGCAGAGAAAAAAAAAACCTACACAATCACATGGCACTTGGTCGCTTGCTCTTGAAGGCTTTTCATGCCGAGCACGTACGTGACATTGACCTATCCATTAGTGTGTGCGTCTCCATGGACCTACAGACCCAATTGTCAAATAATAAATGGCTCTGCGTAATGCCTCCGAACGGTGAGAGGCAATGAGAGAGACAGAGAGATTCGCCCATTTTTTCCACAAGAACACCTTGCGACACCCACCATTTTCCATAACAATAAAAAAGCGTATATCGCCGTGAAAGGGAAGTTATAATAAGCCACCGTTTCGCCATGAGTAACACTCACGCAACAAACCCAACATAAAAAACAGCTATTTCCATGAAGCAAAAACATCACCATCTCCACTTAACGTCAATTTCGAGCACTTTTGGGAATATCATCGAAACGAAACGAAAGGAAAATCCAGCACAACCCCAACCACCATATCTGCCATATTTCTACCGTTCCTTAATCACCACGAGCTACTGCTGCTGTGCACTTCGATGCCGAAAGAGAGTATATTATCGAACAATATTGGCCATTGTCGGGAAAGCTCGCCACGTGTTGGAAATATAATTCATACGCATATCGCGATTAGCTCCGAGGGCAAAAAAAACGGATAAGCTCCATTTGCCCCGTTTCGGACGGAGTAGACGTCTCAAGTATCTGTTTATCTGACACACACACACGTCAGATGGAGAGCTTTTGGCTTTCGGGTCCTTTGTGTGCCTGTACTTTCTGTGCGTGGAATGACAATCCGGATCCGAGAGCAATATTCATTCATTGCCAACCGATCCAATGTGCGACGAAGGTACCTCATCATTGTTGCGTGCCTGACAACCCACCATTAGGGAGTTGTCGGATACGTTTCAGCCCGCACCCGGAAAGTATCATCCTTCGTCCGTCCTCCAAACGTCGTCCCGTTGACATGTGCCAAAATAGGAACATAAATAAATTCAATGCGCTTCAACTCGAACCCGGTTCCATATTTTATGATCAACCGCAGGCTGCGGTCGCCGAGAAGCTATCCGTGCAAAACAAGCACATTCTCACAGAGAAGGTGTTGTGCGACGTACACAAGGCGTATAGATCTCACATGTATAATGGATAAGGAGCAACGCTTTGCATGCGGCCGGTGAGAGTGGAAGAAAAATTTCACACCATATCATCATCATCATCAACTTCATTTTCACACACATACACACAGTGCCTTCCTATAAACACCATCACCACAGACACTGTTTGTGCTTGGACTTGAGCTTGGGAGGCACCTGAAACTTTCTAATCCTGTATGCCCGTTACCGGGGATGAATTTAACAGGCACCCTTCTGCTTCTAAGCAGCTCTTCACCGGGCGCACGTCTGATAATGGAGCGCATATACGAAGCGATACCGGCTCCAGACGTTTCCAACACACCTGGCACGTTATTATCCTGCAGCCTCCACATGCAATCGCTTTGGTTCTGCATCTTTCACTCACTGCTTTGCCTGCCTGCCGAGCGAGTTTATCAGCGCTGAAGCAGGAAGCTTTAACAGACAGAACATAAGATTTTTCGCTGTTTCTTATTTTCTTTTTTGGAACTTTTTGCTGATTTTATGTTTCCATTGCTTCTGAAATCAGGCGTGCTGGTGGATGCTTCCCTGTTAGAGTAGGTGCAGAAAGGATTACTAGTACGAGAACATGGCAGTGCGGTATTTTATAATGCACCTGTGAGCTTCGTGGTTGCCAGTGTTTCACAGCGAGTTTAGCAACATCCGGTGCATGTGCATGATATTGCATAGTAAGGAAAATAGGAATATTAGACCATTTCTGAGAACTAATATTTTCAAGAACTCTATAAATAACATCAAAAAAGCGTATCACTTTCAAGGATCTTTTCCCATTAAACAGTGGACCGGGAGAGAGTGGTTTCTTTAATCTTCGTGCAGCCGCTTCTCAAGCTCAATGAGATTTGATAGCAGCATCTTGCATTACTCGCATCACCGGAGCGTATGTGTGAACGTGCTATTAATCCCTTCTATCGCGTCTAGTGAATGCTTCACTTTTGTCCACTGCAACAAGTTTTATTTTCTTCAACATCTATTCAACGGATGCCCAGGATGGTCCGTCGAAAAGGATACCTTTTCAACTGGATACATACTGAAGCGGATGTATGATGAAAAGGTAAAAATGAAAACAAGGTTTCACTCTCTGTCCACCATATCACCACCCCAAATATTCACCCCCCTTCTGTATTTTGTGTTCGTCCGCGCTCCCAAGAAAGATGACATTAAGCTTGGGATAGTGTGTTTTTTGTTTCATGCGAATGGAGAAAAGGGTAAGGAAAAGCATTTCCTTTACCACATACGATCCTTAATCCTTTTATGTATTTACTACCGGCTCGGCGCGTTTCAAAGAAGCAGAGGGCGAATTTTCCACAGCATTTGTTTTCTCTTCCACATGAAAAGGGTGTTTTAAGCGCCGACCAAAAAAAATAAACCCAGAAGCACACAGTTCAACACTAAAGAATATTTTCAGGCACAGTGTGACCTACTTTTACTGAATTTTAGATACCTTTCTTAGAAGCTTTTATCACACTGTCACCGGAAAGCATGTCATTGTGTAAGAAGCGGACTAAGGAAGTGGATTTAATTTGTCCTTCTTTTAAAGTTTCAGACTTTCCTCAAAACACAATCTACTAATAGCAAATAATGTTATAAAAATAAATAAAACTTTTATACCCGCAAATCGTCCCTCACATGCATTTTAAAGTTTCTTTGCACACGAATGAACACACCGCCAACTGCATAAAAATTGCCTCAAACATTTTCGTCCCTGGCCACAAACAAAAACTTTTGAAAACTACAAAGAAGTACACAGAGTCTATTTTTACGATTTTTATCAACAGTAAGATTCTCGGAGGATTTTTTTCTTCCCTGACAATCACCCGGACACCGGAGCCGGACATTGATTCCCAGCGGGAACTTGACTCCTTTTGAGCGCTTTAGTGAAGAGAAACATATAACAAAACACACACACACACAAACACTCAGCCCAGCAGGACGAATTGTGGAGTGCAAACATACATACAGAAAAAGCGAACGTTCGATCGAACGCTGTTGACTTCGATGCCTGGCATGACGCCATCGGGGATGACGCCAGCTGACGCCAGCTTGGGCAAAAGCAAGCAAGCGCGTTCGAATATCCTGCTGGCTGCCTCCTGTGCACTGTGCACATTTTTAAGGTTAGTATACTGTACGTTTCTCTTCTTTTTCGGCGCTTCCCTGGTGCCGTGTTGCCGTAGCGACCGCTGCTGGGATCTGGTCATGCTTCATGCTTTCCCGCCAGCCCATGGGTGGGGTTAGTATGACTCCTTTCCTTTTTTTTAGCCAAACCAGCCACAACAGAGTAATCCCTGCGCTGGTGGCATGGTGCTTCGATTCAGCAACGAAAGCAGTAGAGCTGTCAGAGAAAATCGATACAACCTCACAAACGGAGAAGCCACTGGAAGAGCGCCGTTTCTTCGTGATTTGTCCATCTACTGGTCCTACGTTACCAGCAGGGAAATATTGGCGAGTTGTATAAAAAAGGGAACTTCTTGGGAGGATAAAAAAGCTACAGAAGCTAAGCGTGTTTGCCACTCATTCCCACTCTAGCTACCGGAAACAGATTCACAGAAGGGGTTGCGACAAATACTCAACCACCAGCAGCAAAGTGCAGCATGAAGTGGGGCTCAGGCATCGTTGCCGTCGTCATGTTACTTCATCGGTACCGACATATTACTAAGGCTCGTTCCACTCGACGGGAACATCAAAGGCGGGATTGCATAAAAGAGGTCACCGACCATCCATCTCCGTGTGCCCTCTAAGGGATACAAGGATGCACAAGAATCCTTCAGGGAATGCCACCGAAGCGTTAAGAAGCGATAGCGGAAAGGAAAAGGGTAGGAAGTAATTTTGTGTTGCTTCAGTCATCTGTGTGTCAGGTATGTTGCAAAGATTGAACGCAGTAATGCTAGTCCCAGTGCATATGTAGCCAGGAATTTGATGGTGTGAATGCAGTGTCAGCAGCAGCACCAACAAAAATGCTTCCATTCCCATGTGACGTGTTTCACTTTGCTCAATAAATTGAAACGAAAAACTATTGGAACACTTTACGCTAATCAAACGGCATAGTAATAGGTTGCGCTTGACCCCGCACTAAAATCGCCCCAACGGCCAAGTTTAATAATTAAAGTGCTTCAAATGCATTGCAATACGCAGTGTGCATTTTCCACTCGCACGTTTCTCGATTGGTGTTGTATTTGAATTAATTTTCCAATTCAACGCGCACCCCGCCGCTTCACCGCAACTCAAATGCACCCAGAGAAAAACAACCTACCACAGAAACCAGAGCATTTATAAAAAAAGCTTTCAACCAAGCCCCTAATTAGAGCACCACTTGACACTGAACCACACTGACCCAACCCGGTCAGATACATTTTTACACTTTAGGTAGCCTTTACGGGTGAGGGCAATCCAACTTATAATAACTATCAGGATCAAAATATGAAAAACAAATGGACAAGCGTGGCACATTGTATGAAAACTGTTATATAAAAACAAAACACAAAAAAACACGGTGAACGAATATTTTTAAAGGAAGCCAAAATCAAGGGACACAGTGAGCAAAATTACTCAATTACCATTTTGCTAGATTAAAATTTCAATCAAACCAATCGACCGCCGGCTCCACACCGCACACGAGCGCTTTGTGGCCGGACGCGTTCGTGGGGGTTGGAAAATTCATTTCAATCATTAATAAATGGATACAAAAAACTGTAGCACGCTGCACGCAAATCTCATTCCACTGTGCGTAGTGTGTGGGACTGGCTGATTATGATTGGTTGACTGGCAGGAAATAGTAAAGTCATCTGGGTGAAAAAAGGGATGACCAGGTTGGAGAAGCGGGTGGGAGCAATTATTGTTCGTATGTGCGCAAAACTACGCGCGCCCTCCGCCGTTAGGGATGCACCAAAAATGCAGTTCAACGCTTTCAAACGCATTCTCGCACCCGTGCTTTGGTCGGAAAAGACCAGCGCACTACAACACTGCGATTGTGGCAGGGGACCTGTAGTGTGGTGTGCAGGAAAAGTAGGACGAATTAAAAAAACAAAAAAAAAACAGACAGGTCCAATCATTGCCACCGGAGTAATGAGAAAAATTTAATAACTTTTCCTCATTTGCGGCCGCGGTACACCCGAGTGCGGTTCGACTTTTTCGCATTTTGCTATCGATTTTAGCCCGTAAGCACACAGCAAACCTGTAGCAGTAGTGGAATAAAAATACAATAAAATAAAACATAAAACGGGTTCGTCTCATTTTCATTTTCTGCCCTGTCCGGTGTGTGCGTTAATATCCTTTTTCCCGTGATGGCGCTCTGTAGGGGGAAAAAAAGATAATCGAACCGAGCTCGTCCGAAGAAGTGATTAACAGTAAAACACAAAGCATCAGCCACCGGTTCTGTACGAACCGGTTCATTTTCTGTGGGAACGTTTTCTCCTCTTTTGCTGGTGAGGAGACAATGAAATTAAAACACGGTGACAGCTACATGCGACGTTAATCAGCCGGCTGCGCAGGAAGGAAGGGATGCATTTTCGCATTTTCGTTGCAAGGACATACACGTGAACCGCTACTATTAATCGGGTTTAATACTGCGTGTTTGTTGGGTGAAAAATCATCCCTCCGCTGCACAAACCACGGGTAGAAAATGATTGATTGAACTCACCACGTGACAATGTTCGCGAGTCTTGTTCACGCTAATGAGAATCTCGTTCTCCCTTCCCGATGCCTTTTTTGAATCTCTCTTTTGCCCCGCTTTTGTACACAATTGGTCTCGTAATAGCGTTCCGAAATTCGACAACATATTGAACGCAAGCATGAGCTTCATTTGTCTTTCGGATCGGGTGCTGCACAAGACAAGCGATTGATGAAAGGTGAACACGCGATATGACCACACAAACAAGGACTGGGGTTCATGCATCAACTTCAGTACGGTTGTACAGCCACATCAATCGCGATGGAAGCAAACTTTCATTTAACGTTTCGCTTTTAAAGGTTTATTTCAGCTTTGCAGCTGTTTTTCACTATTTTTTACAATAACGTTTTACTCACCATGAGAATTTCTGTCTCGTTTCAGCAAAAGAACTCTGTTAAAACAAAACGTAAACCGAACCGGAATATTCGCACCGTCCCGCGGGGCCAAGTAAACCAGGTACGCATTATATTTGGCAATTGAAATTAAATGAAAATACTGCCACCACTTGAACGGCCCGCTCGAAAGCGCAAACAAAAACAATGCAACGCGAGCACACCGCTGCAGCTGCAGCTGCTGCTGTTGCAATTTGCACAGTTTTAAATTGACCCCAAAACGATTAATAACAGCAAATCCTCGGCAGACAATGGCAAAAAAGGCATTATCTGATGGGTTCAATTGATAATTGCGTTATAATGTTATCGCTCGTGAGGGCGGGTGTGTTTGTCTCTATCGGCGGCTCGTGTTTCAATCGGTTCATAATGGTTTTTCTTTCCCCTACCTGGTTCCGTTTGTTTACGGGCATGTTTTTGTTTTCCACTGCACTGTGTTGCGCTTGCATGCATTTTACTCGCCCCGCCCAATAAACGTGTCTGACCAAGCCCGATTATGTCAGGTTCGGTTTGCGCAGAAAGGAAAGATATTGATTGTTTTTTACACCCGCGTACCTATGTGAGATCATCTGCAGTAGTATGCAGTAGTAGTAGGATATTTTTTGTAGTTTTTTCAGGATAAACCTATTTTTTAATTGCCCTCAAACTGAATATTTTAAATCCTACACTGAAAAATTTGTTAAAAGTTTCTTCATGAAGTGTTAATAACTCACTAAGAGAGTAAAGAGAAGGCGTAATACAGTTTAAAAACACATTTTCAGATGATGCACTAAAAAATGATTTTTACTCAACAAAATGACGCTACGAACCAAATTTACCATTCCAAAGTTTTCAACCACTTTCCTCCTCCAATTGTCTCAACCATCTTAACTAAACGTGACAAATCCGGTTTGCACCACGAACGGCAAACTAGCAAACAATACCACCAGATAACGCGAGGCTGCTGAACACTGGCGGTGAAAAACGCGAATAAAACCCTGGCCACAAATCTTAGCGTAAAGCCCAACCTGTGAATCTTTCGCACACCGAAGCACGGGGACCGGTGGGTGCGGTGAAGTGCAGCAGCCCGGAAATGTCATCCTTCTGGGACCAACGCGCACCACTCTAGCAACAGATATGTGGGGCAGGCACAGTTTTTCGAGCCGAGCTCATCCCGGAGCTAGATTCTGCGTTTAGTCAGCGTCCAAAAATCGTTGTCCTCCCCGGAAGTGGAAGTGGAGAATGGTGCAAAAACACGCACACACACACACAGTGGGAAAAGAAAAATAGAAAAAAGACAGCAGCAACATCCGGCAAAACCGAACCACCGACCAGATGCTATCGGACCGGAAGGCAAGGATCCGCAGGAGTGTAATCGCAAAATTTACACTCCTTCTGGGGATTGGCTCGTGGAATGGAAGCTGTCCGGTGTTGTTGTGTTGTGTGCGGCCTCTTTCCCGCCAATTTCCCTCCGGGACGCACCGGCACTCTACTGCGTTTTGACCCGTGAGAAGTTGTTTCGGGAAAACTTCGAGCATTTTTTTCTGTGTATCATACCTTTCGCAGCGTTTTTTTGCTGTGCTGTGTCTCTGTTTCTAAACCCGTGTCCATTCTCGCAAACCGACACCGAAGCAAAGGGCAAAAGGGCTCGGGGCCATTCGGAGCGGTTTTTCGTTGTTTTGGGATGGACGGACAGAGGCGATTGGTGGTTGGGAGTAGAGGGGTAGGAATTCCGTACGACGCCCTGGAGTGCCGGAAACGGATACGACGAATTCTCGTAGAGCGGGACGCTCCGAATGGTGGAAGTTACAGATTTATGGCTAAACTTGGCTCGTCCGGCGGCTGAAAGGGGTTAGTCACGCCGGCACTACACGTGGTGTGGAAATTAGTCCTGCCCGTTGCCGCGATTTCCGCCTTCTAGACAAGATCCACCACAGATAGGCGGAGCTCGGAGAGAGTTATGTTGCTTAAAAAAAAGATACACTGATTTCTGTTTCTGTTCGCTAACCCCATCAGATTTATCCTCGTTTCTTATCGGGACAATTTTTCCTCGGCAGATAGGCACCGGAGTTTACATTTCCCGGATGCGACGGGCGGAATTCTTTATTTGATTTTTTCGCTACCCAACCGACTCGGCCGCCTTGGAACGTAATTTTTTGTGTAAATCTCGAAATGCTACTCCAATCGAATACAAAGAAAAGCAAGTGTCCTACATGAGCATCGCCACCCGCCATTACAGCAAAACCGAAAGTCAGACGCACCCTAAGCAAATTTTCCTACCCAAGGAGGGAACGGAACGCACCAGCCAGCCACTCCCGACAAGCACTTGGAATTAGCTTATAAATTGGCTGATTTGAATACTAAATTGATCATTAGCCCTTCGCAACCGGGAAACTAGTGAAAGTGGTGCGCGTCGTGATTACCCTAGCGTGACGTGACGACATGCGAAAAAGCGAAACGAAACGCTAGTAGTTCGTGCCGCCGGTCCGAGCTCACCCGCTTGCTTTGGCGGTTTTCGTGGTAGTGAGTGAAATTTTATATAAAGATAAGTCAAGACACTGGTGGTGTTGTGTATGTGTGCCATTTTTAGCGTACGCTTCGCACAAACGGCTTTGATGATGAGAATGACAATTAGTACCGTCTGGTGGGAACATATATTTTTCAGAAGCCTGTAAAAACGTTATAGCGATGAGGTGGATAGAAACGTATTGTTCGCATTGCTTGTATGTTGAGTATTTTCTAAGCTTATCTTGACCATCGCCAGCAAGATCCCGAACTCCTTCCATTTTGATTTTTGCGCTTAAGCAATGATCTTGAAGACGATTTTTATTGGACGTACGGCACTGCGTCACTGCTGCCCATAGACTGGTCCCGTTCGAATGCCCTACTTTGTATGCTTTTCATTTTTATGTTAAAAGGACGTTCACTCACACCCCGAAACACGTAACTGACGAAGCACATCGAAAGTTTCCTGTGCTCGCTTTTAAAGCATCTATCCTGCGGGTGAACGAACGAACGCATCACGGTCCGGGAAGGAGGCGGCGAGAATAATTCTGCGAAAAAACGGGAGAAAACTCCAAACGAGAGCACATCCTGCGCTAGCTAAAGAAAGGATACGCCCGGCTCGGGGGCTGATTTTGGGATCTTTAGCATGATTGCGTGAGGAGAATGGGGCATGGCGAGAAAGCGACATCGAGCGAACCATGCTAACGAGTACGATTCTTGGAAATGCGAATGCGAAAGACGAATGCTAATTGGATCGAAGATCCGGTCGAGTTCGGCTCGGATGAAACATAATCACTCCACAGCCGTTGGCTGAAGTTCAAGGACAGTCGGCAGCAGTGCCAGCCTTATTTTCCGGACCGTAGAAAAGGTCCTTTAAAGGTCAAAGAGATGGGACGTTTGATTGACGGTATTTTAGGCGTTTTTTTATTTGTTTTCAGTATCGTGATGGTATCTACAATCGGTGGACTATTTTTGTGTATAATGAGGTTGACATGCGATTGCATGTCATTTGTGTGTGCCGTTCGTTAGGTTAAGGAAAACAAAAACTCGTACTTCGGAAGGCGTATCGAGGCCGACGAATTTTTGAAAAATTAAAACCCCCTCAACGGGAACGAGGAACAAAAAAAACACTTTTTAATCGATCATTCACAGTAGAGACCGGATCGGTTTGGCGGAGATAATTTCGTGCACAATTCGCGAATTATCTGCGCACCAAAGAGCGCACAAGCAAAAAGTGCTTTGAACAATTCGACCGGCTTCCCCGGATCGATTGGCGGGAGATTTTTGTGTGCGAAAAGCCGAAAAGCAGCAGCCCGAACCACCGGAAAACAGTCGTCCGCGTAACGAGCACCGTTTGTTCACCCGCCGAGATGGGATGAAACGAAAACAGTGCGCACCGGACGCCGGACAACATGTCGGATGAAAATCCCACAGAAAAGAAAAAAAAATAACAGGAACGAATTCAACACCGACCAAAATTAAGCAACGTAGGATGTGAGCGCCCGCGTGGAAAAAACAACCCTTCGAAATGGGCCTGAGTGCAGTCGTGGTGGTGGGTGGGTCGTTTGCAGCTGGACGAAAATAATCAAATACTAGAATAAACACATCGCTTCTATCATTTCCGGAGCTTTCGGACCTGGGGGAAGAGCTTTGGTGCGGCTGACTGAATCAACATTCTGTGTGTGTGTGTATGTTGTTGGTGTGACAAAACGTGCTGCTTGTTTCCACCCCGGCCACCCCACTCCCCGAACGTACACCGGAGAGGTGCGAAAACTATGAACCTGTACTTCCGTTCTGTTTTGTAGTGTGTTTTTTTGCACACTCCGTCGTTTTCATATTGTTCTTATTATTATTGTAGTGAAAGCCGTTTTCCATGGAATATTCCTGTTTTGTCGAAGCGCCCGGAACCGGAAGCGTACGTTGCCAAAATTTCCACCAAACCCCCTGGTCCTCGGTAGCAAATACAACTGGAACCGAAAACGCGGCATGAAACCGAAAAATTAATGCATGAATGCGGATTGTTTTCCACCCGCAGTAGCGCATGAGAGTGTGTGTGTGTGTGTGTGTGTGTGTGAGAGAGAGAGAGAGAGAGAGAGAGTGTGTGTAAGGTGTTTAATGCAACTCTTCAAAATAAATTTCAATTTTGCAACAGCCACTAGGTTTACTAAGATTTAATTTTCTAAAAAAATATCGTAACGTATATTTTAATCTCTCGATCGATTTTTTTCGTGGTCACTACTTACTACGTTTACTTTTACTATTTCTTCGCACAAGCTTAAAATGAACATTTTTCTACAATATTATATTCATTTTTCATTTCCTACACTTTCGGACTACACACGAAGGTCTGAAATATAAAGAAGAGACACTTTTTGGAGCCCGAGACGCAAAAATGCAAAGCACTAAATGATGGGAAACCGCTGTCTTACCGACTGCGACTGAAAAAAACCTCTGTACAATGAATCTATAACAACAAAGGAATCGGGTCTGTGACACGTACCAGCTACGAACACCACTTGCACCTGCCAGGGTGGAATCAGCTCAAATTTCCGACAGTCGTCATGAATATCCTGCAAATTCGTTCCCCATTAGGAGAGGCTCCTTCCGTTGACACAGATGATTTTTTCATCTCAAATCTTACCCCGTCGTCCGTCTGTTTGTGTCTAGGCACAACGCGTCAAGCTCCCGGCCGGCCGAGATTCACATCGTACACCTCTTTGTGCAGCAGCATAACGGATGCAAAACAAACCAATCACATCCGGAACGGAAAACGAGCGTGGTTGCAATGCAGAAAGAACACGTAAGACCACATCCTACTTCTCCTCACTGTTTGTCTCTGTCTCTTTCCCTCTCAAAATGAGCACAAACGATGACGCTTTGACGCGTCAAGATGCAGACCAAGCAGAAGTTTCGTCGATATCATCTCCCAACCTTGCTGTGGGGAGAGA
Source organism: Anopheles farauti (assembly GCA_000473445.2). Classification (NCBI taxonomy): domain Eukaryota; kingdom Metazoa; phylum Arthropoda; class Insecta; order Diptera; family Culicidae; genus Anopheles; species Anopheles farauti. The sequence continues at coordinate 2,287,785 of KI915045.1, forward strand.
GTTGTTCATAGAACACATTTCTTCCCAAACATTGTTCGACGGTCGGTGGAAACTCTCCAAACCAAACTTTAATCCGATCAGCTTGCACGGTGTCGGAGCCACAGGCTAGCGGTTTACTGAGTCTGAATGAAGACGGATATCGCCTGACAAGGGCGTCATCAACGGGGTAGAGGTAGCGGCATAAAAAAAACGGGACAAAAAACACGCGCGACCGTAAGGACACTCGAAACCCGAAAGAACTGGAACGAACCCGGATGGGGCCGAGGATCACTCACACACACACCCGCACACACACAACATCCCGCGTGGCATGAATTATTCATCTTATGAGTTTTTGGAGAATGCATCAGATACGCCACATCACTTATGATTGTGGGAAGATTGGAAAGGATTTCCTGGTGTCTGATCCCCCGGCAAATGCACGCGGTGTGAGCAGGAAAAAAAATCAGTGGCCAAATGGCAACCGGTGCAAATGGAAAGGATGGCCATGGGATTGCTCGACACGTTCTCCGGTGAAGAACGGTAGGGCTCACAGTCCCGCGGAAGTGCTTGTATAAGTGCAAACGTAGAACGTGACGGACAGAAATAGAAACGGACGTTTGTGCGGGAAATAATTTATTTTGCAGTGAGCAATTCTATTTCCTCCCACTCGGTAGGAACCGGAGCGGCAATCATTTCGAATTTTTAAACAACACACTTGGAGATGTTTTTTTTGGTGTTAAAGTGATAGTGTTTGAAATTTTCACTCGAACAAGAAAGAGGGATAGAGAGTGATAAGTATAATTACAAAGATGATTTTTGATTATTTTCAAAATGTTTATTACTTTAAATTTAAGAAACGAATGTTTGATATCTAAAACAAAACTCTCAGGGGCTTGCAAAGCAACGTGATCAAATAACGGCAGAAAACGTGACGCTATCAAACCCCTGCTACAGCAATATTTTAAATTACCCTACCGGAAAAGTGAAGAAGAGAAAAACTTGAAAACAAGAATCTCTTCACCTTCCAATGGCCATCCTTTGTTCGACAGACTATTTACGAGGATGGGCAGGCGAGAAACTCTAAACCCCCATCTATTCAAATGGACCATAATTACCGACTAGGTGCGCGACGCTCGAATCGCGTAAAAATGGTGCCAAAGTTTTTCCAACATGGCAGCACTGCCGTTCACGCCTTCACTTCACACAAATTTTGCTCCGGTCTCTGCCCGTTCCTCAACGTTGTTGCCACCGCATACAAAGAAATCCCAGCTGTCAGTAACATAATTATGCTGCGGGATGGTTGTGTTGTCTTAACGAGTGCCAAGTCGTTGTACATAGTAATTTTCACTTCTCACTCTTGACGCCACCGCCTATTTTCGCCGGATAGATAATCGTTTCAGTTCCGCACTTTTGGCCCGGTGGTGCTGCTTCGAATACCGGAATAGGCAAGTTTTGTCCACTGACGAGTCGGGCGAACCTCTGGTGGCATATTTTTCAAGGAGTTGGCGGTTTGTTTGCTTTCGCAAGCGGGGCCTGGGCGAGCGGCTGTGTCGCAAAGGAGAGGTAGGCTGTAGAAAATTTCCATACAAACAACTTTCCTAATCGCGTCGGCAGACGATTGAAACTGAAATTAACTTAATCTGCTCGGTTCGTGGAAAATCAGAGTTCGAAAATGGTGCGGTATGCACTTGACGCGATTTAGGCGACTTGTGGCAATCAGCTAGCGGATAACGTACTTGCAACGATAGGGCACGACGTAAAATATTAAATGCTGTTGAGTGTTTGCGAGAAACGGCTTTAGTAGATTACTTTCAACTGAAAATTACTTCAACATTATAAAACGCAGGTTTCGTGAAGCTTTAATGAGCCGATACGAGGCTGCTTCACACACCGCTGCACATCAAATAATACACAGTGAAAGCTTCCGAACGTTGCTAAGCCCGCAAAAAGCACACAAATGTAACAGGTGCTTGAAAATCGACATTTTGTTACGGTGTCTACTCCGCATTCTTCCTGCACTGCTCCAACAACCTGCCCATAATTCCTGTCAGTCTAATGAAATGTAAGCCACGTCCTGCTGGCGGAATGCAAATATTGAAACATTGGCGAACGGGAGGGAGAATTGAAAAAAGCTACAGCGAACACTAAACACAAAATGTGGGGGGCAAATAATGCGGCCTCCCAACAAGGACCGTGGAAAGAGGGAGGAGGGGGGAGGGGGATAAGGCGCGGCTTCGTTCAAACATTCTATGCGCATCGTTCCGCCCTCGGGCACATTAACTTTAAGCATATAAAATGCTTACCCTCCCATACGTACCTATCACGCCTCCCATTCGAAGCGCCTCTTTAGCGACGCCGGGCGAACAACTTTCAACTTTTATGCCAGTGTATATTTACAATGCCCCATCGTCGCCACCATCCCCGCATTAATATGTTTATGTTTGCATTATAAATTTATCGCTTAGTTATTTGCTAATTTACTCCAAATCAAACAATCATTACTTATTAGGCACGCCGATTTTACAATCCAGAGTCAATGTGGTTCGTCCATGGAAATGGGCATGGCATATTTACAGCAGTATGTTGAGTTTTTCGCTTCAGGGAAAAGCAGACGTATTGCACGAATGACGGCGGGTAAATTACACGTGGTAGCCCAACACGTCATGTTTAACGGTTCTGTTCACGAATCCGTTTGAACAGAGAAAAGGAAAAAAGCATCAGGCGTCTCCATTATAGCGTGTAAATTTGAAACCGTACTAGCCATGTATTTACAAAGTTTGAAAAAAGTGGCTGCTAAATTTACTAATTCAAAAAAAACCTGTGAAATGCCTACTTTCACTTCACCGGCTATGATTATTTAATAAGGAAAATGAAATGAGCTTAAATCGACCACGTACATACAGAGGACAGTGCCGAGAACCGAAAGGCAAAAGCTTTCCGTTGTACTTGCTATCTGGGTCGACGCACACTCGCACACCGTACGGCGCACCATGTCTCTCATTCCATCACAATCTAACAAGTGCAAAAGGAGAAAAAAAAGCAACGTTGATACTGAAAGCGCACAAAAAACCGCTTCCTTCACAATCCTCGTTTATTGCGACGGTATGTGCGGCGACATGAAAGCACTCATTAGATGAATCTACAAACGCTGCAAACAGGACACCGACACGGGAGGGCGCGGTCTCGTTTTCATTGAGCTATTGAGGCAAACGACAGTTTCCTCCGGCCGTACCGCATCCTCTCCCCTTCCAACAACCCTAGGGGTGCTCGGTAAAAGATATCGTCCAATTAGGTGCGGCGTGGAAATGAGTTGTGCCAGGATTCGGATGAACCGTCCCTATCAGGCAGGCGTCACAGCCAACGTGTGCGGCGAGCCGAGACTCGGCGCGTTGGAGATTTGTGCCCTCCTCCAAACTGCTGCTTAATTTGAGATGCGTTTCCTCCCGGCGGAAAAGCCTCCCAGTGTGCGTCCTCCCCCCGGGCCGTATGCGAATGATGGGTTTTTGATTATCACATGTCTCATTAGGCATAATGGGGACGGAGCAGCGCGAGTGAGCGCGCAGGCTCCGTTCCGGTTTTTCTGAGCGGACTCCATGCCGGTCGGTCTCTAATTAGAAGTAACGCTGGGATGGAACCGGAGTAAGACATTTCAATGTCCTAGATTTTAGTTTTGCCCTGGTGTGTAGTACGCGAAAAGTGATGCCCGCTGGATGGTCCGCTTTCAGTGAGGAGCATTTTATCTTGCGAAGACAGCACGCTTATTTGTATGGATGCAAAAAAAAATGATCCAATTAAACGAAACCGAAAGCGTGGTTAATGAGGCACGGTGAAATCGACGTAAAAGGAAAATTGGACATCATGATGATTACGGTGTTTTTTTTTTTTCGGGGAAATCTTTCAAAATTACTGTAACAGTAATGTACAGATAATGTTACTAAATCGAAGGAAACGATAAAGTGAATCGTGTACATTGTGGAATATTTTAATCATTTCTGTATTTTTATAATATACATGATAAAGAATGACCTTAATTTTTATACGCAAACACATTCTCTAATAAATTGTCGAAACAATACCATTTTTTAACATTGTTATAGTTGAACAGCTCATGCACCACATTCCACAATGTGCGAGGAAAAACAGTAATTTCACAGCAAACGCCAATGTTGAACAAACGGCTAAAATTACCTTCCAGTATAATACTTTCCCTACCTCAATTGGCTTAAACGCCCCTTCGTGCACGAACACGAGTGAACCCATAATGACCAGCTATATAGCTAGCACAATTACATTGCTTAAGCGAAATGGAAGCCTACCTCGGAACGCCTCGGCTCTCATAAGCGGATTTACTAGAGGGTGTTGTGCCAATCGTATTTTGACTTTCCGAAGAACCTAACGTACGATTCATTACAATGTGCTCAACCAACACTAGAGCCTCGGGAAAAAAAGGTCAGATTATTCGAGCAACTCTCGCGTGACCCTCGCTTGACACGCGCTTAGAACGAAACAATAAGTGTCGTGCCAAAGTGGCCACAGTTCATGCATGTGAAGCAAAACGACCGTTTCTAGTTCGGAACGCACTAAACAACAAACCACACACCATGACTCTCTCTTCCAGTGAAGAGAGTAATTGCTGGTTATTTCGCTACCAAGCTCCTCCGTTGACCGGCGAAGGCAACGCGGTGTGGTTCGTTTATCTTTGGTCACATTCAAGCACCGGAGGCGTAGGTGTGCTTATCAGAACTTCCCACCGCAAGATAAGCGTTGAAATATTTGCACGATTTACCCACGCGGTTCGAAGGGTGAGAGATTCTCTAAGCAAAATACGGGCGTTTTTCTTCCTCTGCAATTTCTCTGACGCAGCGCACCGGGGAAGGTAAAGTTTAATAGGCTGCACGTTTTTCTACATTTAATTTTAAAGCACTCGTTTTAAGACTTCCGGTATGCTTTCTTCTTCAACCGCTTACCCCCACACCCCACTGGGTAGTAAAAGTGTTGCCTACCGCGCACCTTGCGAAGGATCCCCGGCGAAACCTATAAACCAATTTATTTTTATAGTTACTTTTGCGAAAGGCTTTCCATTTTAGAACGCATACCGCTTTACCTAGCTATGGGGAAAACCTCGCTTCCTTCCTTCACGATGCGGTTCTTGGAACGTTTCTGCTCTTCTCGAGGCTGCCTGCGGCACACGGATGGAAGCCATGAATGGTTAATGTTTTCCTACCATCATTTCGTTCCGCGTTTGACCGTTCGCGGCGCATCAGAGGCGTCCGCCGCTTGCTAATGATTCTGGACCACAACTTTCCACAAACCAGCGCGAACGTGCGAGGTCAAACTCTCGCTCTTTTTTTCCTCTTTTTCACTCCCGCACACCAACAGGCACTTCTCGGTCACATTTTGACTACGACCGGGAGCGAAATAAAAATAACGAAACGTCCTTCTACGTTCCCCTATTGGAATGCGGATGGAAAAATGTCTGAAACAAGATTCTCTCGCATTTTCACCACGCATTTTCATGGGCAAACTTTTACCTCTCGACGCGCCTCAATCGGGTGCGTACAGGGCGAGGGGAGGGTGAGGCAAAAACGAGCATTAGAATATAAAAATTAATGCTTCCCGGTATCATCTTCATTAAGTGGGAGGGAAGGCTGGGAAAGTAAAAAAAAAAATGCTCATAACCATAAGCCACAGTTCGACCTATGGGAGGCATGTGCCCTTTAACGACAAACGTTATGAACAATTTAACTTGGATGTCTTTTTTAATATACGAAAATAATCACAAGTATATTTTCCAATGAAATGTTCAAAAAATTAAATTTAATTTTTAACAATCGTGAAATGTTCCTAAATCATCTTTGCACACAGGCAGCTTTTCTAGCTTCTCTCAGAACAACAAAGCAACACCATCATCCTCCTACTTCTCGAGGCGCATTCCACTCTACCGGGTAATGCTAAATTGAAAGACATTTTGTTGTAATCATCGTAGCGCGGGGCGGATACTCACAGTATCGAATATCCTTAATCGAATCAAAGGAAACCGGAAACCCGCCCTCTACGACAATCCCTTGATTTCGTCCCATTCGTCGTCGATCCATCACAAACCCAACGCGGGGCCGCTCACACACTCATGCACCAAAAAACGTGAATGTGCGGAACCGCCTGATTAAATCTTCATCATTTCGCCGGCTTGCATCGGCTTCTCGCATCGATGACGAAATTGATTCCGTCAATTTTCACCGCCGCCATCAAGCCCAGCCGCCTGTGGTGGGACGGCAACAATGCCTAGGCCGAAGCCTGTCAACATGCGTGTCTTGCGCTGTCAAGCTCTTGACGAGACGACACGAGCGCCCGTGGAAAGCATTCTTGAGAGTCACGCGTCTTTGCAACAATATTCTGTACATCCCGACGAGTCGACAGGAAGCGGCGGGGTAAAATGGGGGACACCGTGGTGGAACCCGTCAAAGCTTTACACGTTTCCGGCGACCAAAATGTGATGCGTACGCACATTCGGGCCTGCTTTCGCTGGCGTGTGTACGTGCGTAACTGGTGTGCGTTTTTTCTTATTTCGCTTCGCTTATTTCGCTGCCGCTGCGCGGAAATGAAAAGGAACATGTCACGATGGGTTTGCTTCGATGGCACGACGGTAGGTACAAATGGTCCCGTATTTTATGGATTTGGAAAATGTGGCTTGTGTTTTCTTTTATTTCTCACGAGATAACGTGAATATCATTAACGTGATGGATGTTGCGGTGAAAGCGGGTAAGCATTTTGGAAGATTTTATGATCAGCTTGTGTAGCAGTGGGCACATAAAACTGATCATTTAAATCCCGAAGGAAGTAATATAAATCTCATCTATCCCGTAACACTTGTATGCAAAAATGTAAAATAAACTAACCAATGATTTCCTACGTTTATCAATCTCAATTTCCGGTCCAAATCAATGCGTATCCCCTTTAACCTCTCTACCTCTTCCTTTCTCAACAAATGGGCACAAGCAGCAGCTTCAACCGAGGAAAATTCACTTCATTCACTCAACCATGCAACACCCCATCAATCTAGCGCTCGGTTACACGTCAGAACGCAACACGCATTCCCAGAATGAACTTCCACTGGAGGAAAAAATGTTGACATTCGCCACTCCCGCACCGGAAAAGAAACGACCCGGATCCCGTCGAGCGTGAAACGCAAGTTTCGCAATTTTCTCGCAAGGATGTTCGGCGCACCTCCGCTTTGTTCGACAAAATGGATGAAGAAAGAAAGAAAAAAAAACACAAGAGCGACGATGTTTGTTAAACAAGCAAACTAACAAGCAACATTTTTGCATTGCACGTGAGGCGAACGCAAAGAGCAGAGGAAAACAGCATAACACACAATGTTACATTTAATAAGAAGGTCACCTACTTTCGGAGCTAGTGATCGAACACCAGAACTGTTTTCGCCTTCGCGTGCGGAAGATGGAGCAAGACATGCAGCATGGAAACCAACGTGTATGTGGGAGTGTGTACTTCAATTTTTCCGCGCAAATACACGACTTTTTCGTGAATAAGAAGAATGTGGAACGATGTAGAAGCTGACAACATCCACGCCGGAATGATTATGTTTCTCGGTTGACTGGTATTGCTAGGAGTATCGAGGGAGGTGGGGGAGTTTAGGAGCAATGGTATCCGGCATCCGTCCCGAGAACATTCCTGGAGGAAAGAGGGTACACAGGGGGAAGCTGAGAACCTTCCTGCAAGCACTCGTTTCCAGCGACACGTGGCAAAGGACACATCTTTTAATATACCGCCCCATTCGTAGCGGAGACGTCGTGTTCTTGCTTTCCACTCACCACCTTCCCTACTGTCCTTCAGGGCCGCCTTCCCCCAACAGTTTCCTTAGAAGTGTCTATTTACGCGAAGAATTGCTTCGTGAGCTTTTTGTGACATTTTCGCTGTTTTGTATCGTTTTGTTTTGTGTTACCTCATACAGCCACAAGTAGAACACAGCGAAACACGTGAGTCTTTCGGTGCCACTGCGCGGAAACATTTCCACCTGCCAATCTCCCGCAGGATGCTGCCAGCCCCAAGGGTGGGTGGTGGTTGGGCGCAATGTCACAACCATGTGTCACTTACGGCCGTTTTGGTGTGCGGGAAAATGCGTACCTGGCGAAAGAAAACGAACGAAAAAGCACACCTCGCTCGGGGAGCCACCCTCATCCGGTGAGGGAAAAAAAAAACAATGGCACACAGAGATACACTCACACGCTCACATGTTGGGTTCTGGGAGTTTAATGCGATAAGGAAGAGAGGATGGAAAGACACGCATTAAAGCAGTTCGTCGCTCGTCGCACCAACCACGCAGGAAGGCGTGCTCTCGAGCGTGAGAAGCAATATTTCTCTGTCATTTATGTTTTACTTATGCATGCAGCTTACACCAGCCAGCTTGCCTGCTTGCCGCACTGTCTGGCCGGGTGTTCTTCAGTTCTTTCGGTGTGTGTGTGTGTGTGTGTGTGTGTGTGTGTGTGTGTGTGTGTGTGTGTGTGTGTGTGTGTGTGTGTGTATGTGTTTTTTTTATTTGTGCGGTATTGCTCGCATTTGTGTGAAGCGTTTGCCTTTACCGTTCGTCAGGTTCGGTCGATATAAGTCGTGTCGAATAAAATGAGAAAATAATCTCTGTGGTAAGACTTTAAATGCCTGCCAGGCCGCGTTCGCGGTAATGGGGAGTGATTTGTCACACTCACGCATTACATTAACGCGCCAGAGAGTTGCGCCTTCAGAGACACAATTATCAAATAATTCGACATGATTGTATATCAGGGCGTAATGTGACCTTGGAAACTCTGATTAATGGAGCAGATTATGAAAAATGGTTTAGCAATCTATTTTGTCTCGCAAGTTTAAAGGATTCTCCATGAGCGGTACAAATGCTGACCCTTTAAAGTACACAAATAAAATAAATAAAACCATGATCCCCTCGAACGAGATCAATCAATTTTATTCATTCCCTCTTCCGGTTTCAAACAGATTCATCAAAACACCGGCGAAACTGCTCCCTACAATCATACAATGCCGGGGTACAAAAACCAATAAAATCATAAACCACTTTCCTCACCCCTCCCACTTCCCGCTTACCACTTTTCCAAACAAAAAACCGATCGGTTTGACGGCAATCAACCTGAGGATTTGCTGTGGAAAACGGTCACAAAACTTTTCAACCCTACGCAGCATGGGACGTATGATTGGATCGATTTTCCTTCTCGTTTTTAAGTCGCAGTACGGAAAATTCTCCTCCAGGAAAAACCGCTCACTTCGGGGCAGCATAAGTGAGGTGCAGTAAAAACAATGATCCTCCTTCGTGTGGGTTTCGAAACTTTTCGGTATAATTCTAATTAATTGGAAAGAATCGATAAGCATGAATAAGTGATGCCCCGCAAGAGTGAAGCCTGTCGTGAGTGTGGCCCATGCAAGACACACTTTTCCTCTGGCTTTATTTATTTTTATTCAATTAATAAAACAACATTAGCTGCACTGATTTCGTGTGTCCACTTTTGGCGACCGTATCGAACTCGGAATCCGAACATTAAACGTCCCTTTCCCAGGGCTGGAAAATCCCGCCGCCTGTTCCGAACGCTAGTGCCTCGGACGCCGACCGGTAGCTCGATTTCATCCCTTCCAGTGCCGAAAATAAGCGTTATGAATAATGCATACTTCGAGCCCCCGGGGGCTGTGCCGTCGACTGGCGAATCCGGTGACTACCCGTACGCCGTAGGGCTTTATTATACAAAACATACATACAGACGTGGTCGCATATATCTCGGAAACAGTTGGAGATAGAGGGAGGGAAAGAAGCGAGGATTCCCGCCCTCTCGGGGGTTCGTACAGAATATTTAACACCGGCATGTGTGCAGGTCCGGCCGTAAACGGTCGGATCTTTGCTTCCCATTGGCTGGTTTTTCCTCTCGGGAGGCATACCTTTCGGGGGTTTCCGTTTTTTGTTTTTTCACTCACCCGATGACAACTGCTGTCGCCGCTGGTAAGGCTAAAAATTGGTTCCACTCGTTTTGGCACGCATTGGAATCTAAGCGCAAACGTGGTTCAGGAAAAACTGTGATTAAATTGAGAATGTGGGGCAAAGCCTTCTTTAAAGAAGCTCAAAAACTATATTTTCTAGTCTAATTCATCATTTGACCTCACCCGACACGCACTTCATCTTACGACCGGGGAACATAAAACACAGACAGGCCTCTAGGAAGAGATAGCAAAAGGCGAGATTTTATGAGCTTCATTTCGGGAAAAGGAACAGACCAACCATAAATGGATGCCCACATTCATGTTCCAAAACCCACAAAAAACCCCAATTCACACCCGAATTTGAGCAGGAGCGGCGTACGATCGATCGGTTCTACACTAACCCACATCCTATTTACACATTTCCACAGCTTTAGCTTTTTGAAGATTGCGTAGAAACGCACCCCACAAAAGGGGAGAAGAAGTATGAATTTCCAATTTAATGACCCCAATAATTTAGTACGCAATCGTCCCGTAAATTAAGGTGTGCGTGAGCAAACGCCTATACAGCCTAATCCTCGGGTCGATTTCAATCTGAAAGGAAAGGTAAAACGTACCTTTCCCCGTACACGAGACAAACTTATAAAAGGTGAAATAGATTTCCATCGATACAAAGCAATAGAAAGGGAAAAAACCACCTTACTCACCTTATGCATCGGCGTGCCCCAGAAGTCGTTGAGAAAGACGTTCTTGATCGAGGAGTGTGGCCGCAGGTCGCGGTTCTCCTTGATGGCGCTGATGTCGTCGAACACAAAGCCACAGTTGAGACTGTTGTGGTAGCATAGTACGCACACCAGCGCAATCAGCGCCCCGTACAGATGGTGGGTGGCCATCCTGCCTGTTTGTTGTGCCCGGTGGCGACTGGTGGGTGGGTGGTCAGCAGTCGGTTTAGGATCACCGGCCGACCGAACGCATCAGCGCACCGCACAAAGCGACACACTTTTTCGTCGACCAGCGTTGCTTGACTTTTTTTCTCTGTACGTAGCGCCTGCAATGAGAAGAACAAGATGGATGGGATTAGCGAGATTTTAACGATTTATTTTTCTTTCTTTTCTTTTCCGACGGTGTACGTCTTCCTAAAGACGCCCACTTCTCGTCGGTCATGAAAGAGCCATTTTTTTTCTGGGAAAATTGTTCTGCCAGATTAAAATTTGACAACATGGCAACGGAGCTTTTCTTTCTTGTGCAAGATTTTCCGACTCGTTGAAAGATGCTTTATGAAAAGTTTTATTTTTTCGCCCTCAGTGTGTCCCACAGCCCGGTGTGTTCTTTCGATTTCATTTGACGGAGAGCAGAGCACCTTATAATGGTAAAAAAATACTCTCCCGACCCAAACTACGCCAACATCGGGTGGCTGGCTGATACTTCCCTTCAAGTTTACTTCCCTTATCTTCACCAAGGCCCAACGCGCCACTGACCCTCGAACGCTAAATCCGCAAACCGCTGCCTTTAGGTCAAAACTTGTTCTCAGCTGGGTTGGGGGTGCGGTGCGAAACGAGGCGTGCGTAATTTCTGCAGTACAATCTCTGCAGCAACACGCAAGCTATTACCACCACCGACCGAACGGACGAACGGTCTGAGCGATGAGACCATTCTCTCTAAAACTAGCACATGCCGACGAATGTTGCTGCTCCGTTTTTTGCAGCCGCCACCGCTTAAGCAGACGGATCCTTTTACACTTTGAAGCGGAGCGGTGGGTTAAGGGGTTGGAAAACTTCGACCGACTGCTTCCTTGCTTGCCTCCATCTCGAAGCTTCCTTCCTTGATTGCCCCGGTACGATTAAACCCCGCACCGGGACGTACACTCGTGGAGGCGCTTGCTCCGTTTCTTATTAGTGGTTCCGAGCGGAGAAAAGGTACGTCATCAAGTTGCATCCACCACAACAGCCTCGTGGGAGGAAAAACGGGTCCGCCTAGGAAAAGCCGCCTAGTTGTTTGTAGGTTGTTTTTGCATAGCATCATATCCTTGCCCATACAGCTTCATGCAATTAATTGCTCTACATACGCATGTACGCATAATTTATACCCTTGGAGGAATAAGCTCAAGACGGATCTGCCTGTCGAAAAAGATATGGCTTGGAACAGGTGTTGGGTAAGTGTTGTTATTATTTAGAGCAGTTTTTAAAATGAAAAAACACAAAAAAGAAAACAATGGATGCGATTCGACGCGATTTATGAAAGGACTTTCGAAGAAGAATCCACCATGAGTTTCCAATTTTGGGGAGCTTTATAATAATGAAAATGAAATTTTCCGAAAATGTAATAAACCTGACCATTCTCTTCTCAACACACGCCTGTATGAAATCCTTACTTATTACACCTCTAATCCATTGGAATACGATAGCTCAAGTGTTCAAGCAAACGACCACCATAAAGCTGTGCGTTGTTTTCTTACTCGAAACAATCACACTGCAAGCATAACCGTTAAGCATTTCCCATTTTGAAATGATAGAAAGAAAACCTCCCACCATGCTTCCTTGCTCATTAATTCTAAGGCCAATTACAATCTGTCATGTTTCACGGTGAACGCATCCGTCCGGAATACGGCCGTTGAAAGGGCATCTGGTTTTTCTTCCTCCCAATTCCTGGTAACGCCGACAAAGACGTTGTCCATTAGCGAGAGGGCGGGTAAGCGACACCACAAACGGCCAGGATTTTTATTATTGAAACGCACGCACGCACGCACATCCACACAGGCGCCTTATCAGCTTCACCGCGCGGATTCACGTTCCGCTACGTGAGCCGATTAAAGTTATGAATTCCGACGCGCGCGCCAAGAAACACCAAGAAGCCAAACATACACACACAGGAAGACGGGTACCGTTGACAACCGACAGCACACTTCCGGCTGTACTTTGTGACCCGTGCGAGCGCTTGGAAGCGAATGAAGTTGTACAAATTCCAGCCGAAAGCCCGCGCGAAATCCACACACCCACGCTGGCGCCCGGGCAGAAAACTCCGGAAGAACAATTTCGGCTTCGGTTCGGATGTCACGGTCACGGGTGGAGGCCAAACACAAACCACGCGTAGGGTGGGTGGTGTTGCTTGCGTTGGTGAGAAAATCGGGCGGCCCACTGTTCTTAGCAATAGTTGGCCGTTAGGCTGACGAATAGCACCGAACGACCAACTTTAACCGAGCGAATGAACGGTTTGTGTGCAAAGATAAGGAAAAACATGCACACACACACATTTTCTGCTCTTCTGTCTTTGGACATGATTTTCCGGTGGAAGGAAAATTTTGTGATGAAAAAAATTATATCCTTCGCCGTTTCCGCCTTATAAAAAAAACACAGCAAACAAAGCAAACATTTTAAAGAAAGCGATCCATAAAAATGGTGGGTTTTCTTGGTGCAACCACCAACCATTTTCTGGTCGGTTCACCGCTGCCATCACCACCAGCCACCATAAAGAAACCCGAGACACAAAAGCTGTTTAATAGATTGGAAATTTATCGACAATAATAAATTCAACCCTCCCGGCTGAGTTTTCGCCCATCCAGCTGCTTGCTTCGAACTTTACGCGTGTTGTTACGTTGCGAAATAAAACCGATCCTTTCGGGGCGTGCTTTCCCGCGCACCGCACGCTTTCATCGCTGTTAATCGACATCAAAGTGGGCCTCGAGATAGGTGAAGCCACCAACAAGATTCAATCACGATTTCGTTCCGGCTTGCGTGAGCGGTACGGGCCTGCGTGGGATTTGCGGAAAATTTCACTCCTGTATGTTTTAAGCTACAGTAAAAATCTGTTTTCTTTTTTATATTCTGTTTCCCATCGAAAATTGTCACGCATTGGAAGCCGCGCGTTTCGTAGTCTTTACAGATACGCGTGGATGAGAGGTAAAAAATATTCCAAATAGGGGAAAAATCCACCTTCCAAAAAAACACCAAGGTCAATGCATTAAGCACCCCTGGACGACGTAAACGGAAGTCGACAGCTGGGCCGCGCTTGTAAACGCCACGTCACTCCCTTCGGCGGCTGGGAACGTGCAGACGACAACAAAAAGTTCACCAGGTTTGGCGTCATTTTCGATGCCATTTCTAGCGTTCAACTCGCAGGAAAATGTCCCACGCCAAACGGAAAGTTCTCTCATCTCCCGCAAAAAAAGCAAAAAAAAAGCAAAATAACAGAAAAAAGCCCCACATCTCACCAACTGCCAGAGGCATTTAAAATGAATGGCACCGGGAAAGCAAAGATGAAATTTAGCACCGCGATGTCGTGCTGAATTTTAAGTGCCACTCCGGCCGCCTATCGTCCATCGTCCGTTCGGGTGAAAGTTGCTGCACGTATTCACGTCCACCGAACAGTGGAAGGTGAAAGAAAAACGACCAACGCAATCAACGCAACAGGCCAGGCGACGGGTTCTCGTCCTTCGGTCGTTTTTCGGTCGCCGACGGAAAAGTGAGACAAAAGTGGGCTGATTTTTTTCTTCATCGCACATTTTGGGCTCGCGCTCGTTTCCTCGCATTTTCTCCCGGAAAAGTCATCCTTACGTCACGGCACGGAACACGGGGCACGGCGAGAGTCGAGAAGTCGGCAAACCCTACGGTTTGCGTGCGAAGAAACGGACGCGGGAACGACAAAAACGTGGCCCGAAATTTTCTTTCCCGAGGCAAAATAGGTCCCGTTGTCTTTGTTCTCGGTTTTTGGAGCGAATTTGTGGAAACTAAAAAAGGCATGTAAATCGCCACACCGATCTAAACCAGTCCCATAAAGGACCCGACTTACCATCGAACAGCGCAATCGGCGAGTCCGGAGCTAATTTTCTTCTTGCTCGAGCGAACTGCTGCTTTACCTAATTTTCACTTTTCTGGCTCACAGACTGGACACCGGAAGCTTTGGGTCCAGCTTTGGCAACAGACGGTGGGGGAATAGAAATATTAATAAACCTTCGGCCCAGTAAAAGAGCCGTAAAAAAACCGTGCACGGTCGCTGCCAAAAACCGCCGGTCACCACTCACATGAAAAACCACTCCAAAGTAACGAAAGCCGGAGGAAAAGTGTACTTCAAAAGCCGGCCTTCAGGGGCTTCCAGGACACAATCGGTAGTAAATTTGGCTCTTCGCGAAAATGATGAATCCCACACCAAGCCACAAAAAATGTGTTGCTTATAAAGAATGGCGAAAAAAATACAAACATTAAGCAAGATTTGCCTCTAGCGTAGTACAAAATTTAGTGTCCAGATTGTGCCTTCCACAGAGAGAGAGAGAAGGCAGGGAAGGCACACACAAGCAAAAAAAACACTGCGGATGGATTTAGAGAAACCTCTACAATTGTTTTACGGCTGGCAGTTCAACACACTCGTCACCGTCGGTGGTTGGGTTCGGTTTTCTAGAGCCAAGCGTCCGTCCGTCCGTTCCGTTTATGGTGCCACTTAAACGCACGTGCTTGGCGCCGTTGGCGACGGTTGGTTAAGGGGCCACTCGACTTGTTCCCGGGGCGCCAGAGGCCAGGATGGATAAGATCACACGTTTCTCTGGTCGGATGGTTTCTACTCGTAAACCTTTAAGCATCCAGCAGCTGCTTTCCCAATCTTTGATGCGGCCAGACGAGGGCTCCTTTGAGAACGTTTGCATATTGAAGCTTGTTTTAAATAGGTTAAATTAAAAAAAACCTTGTCTTTTGCTTAACTGACGGCGATTGCATTCTTTCGAGTGCAAATATACTGCATCAGCCTGAGGACATGCAATCTACAAAACCCTACACCTTTCGATTGCATATTAAGAACTTTTAGCACTCTGTGCCCTCGTTCGGAGCATTCTATCGGTGAATGCAACAGGAACCCTATAAAAATAATCGCTGAATCTTCCAGCATAAAAGCATCGAATGCTTCTCGACCGATGGGGCATCGAAAAGGAAAGTTGAACAACTAATCTAAGACAATCATTTGTATCTATCGTCTCGTTTAGTTTATTGAATTATAATCGTCAAACTAAATCACCTTCACCACACTCACACACACACACACATAAAATAGCAGCATTTAAATTTCACTATAAGCTTCCATGCCATCGCTGCTGCCGTTCCCGATTCAAATAGTGTTGTGATGAAAAGAAAGAACGGACCAAAAATCCCATCAACACACCCCACGAGGCTCTAAAAGCTCCATAAGTGTGCGCCTTCGCCACCATATCCAACGCCAGCGCCGATGAAAGTCTGAACCACAGGGATAAGGCAACCATATCATGATTAAAATAACCTTCGCATGCATAATCCAGCCCCTCCGGGTGGCTCTCCAGCCACCAACACCAACAGCAGCATCGGTTCCGAACTGACTACGCCCCGAAGAAGAAGCTCATCATCGGCAGTCTCAAAGGCCGGTGGCCGTCCCCTGGCACGAAGCCGGGCGAAATTATGAATAATCCATTGTATAATGCACTTTTCCCGGGAGCCTGTCTGCCGTGGAGCAGGGCGGGGGGAGGGGTGGGGGAATAATTTTCAAAACAAAAAATAAACACGAGAAACAACTTTCCACAGCTACGGGCGGGGCGAGATTGGTTTGGTAAAACGAGAAAGAATGTGCCTGTCGTGAAGGATTGTCGACCCGACGACGTGGGAACGGGAAAGCAGCAGCACCACCACCACCATACACGCACATCCATGCAGAGGAATTGAATTAATTTCCTCGCACATCGTTGCGCGGACTTTGCGACTTATTAGCGCCAAGTCGGGTGAGAGAAAATTTCGTCCTTCACTCGGCTCGCTTGGTAGACGTTCCGCGTGTGGAGGCGATATGCGGGGAAAGTTAGCATCCCTTAGTGGGTCAGAGAGTGTGGCACCAGCGTGTCCGCTTAAGAAGCACGGATCCGTTTGCCTCGTCAAACAAGCGCCCAAGTCACGTCAACGGCTCACCAGGCACGAACTGGCGCGAAGCCGACGTTCCATCGGTCCGACAAGAAACACACCAACATCACCATAAAAAGGGAGAGAAGAGCCATGCGAACGAAAGCGCAACGCACGGAAGAAAATGGTCACGGACCCGGGCTCATTAGTTTCGGGTACCGATGCGTCTGCGGGCGCGAATCCCGCCTGTCCTGCTGGGAATTCCCTGCCAAGCTGCAAAGACGGACGCGACGCGAAAAACTTCCTCCTTCACCGGTGGCGCGATTGTGGGCGAAGTTTCCGTTTTTATCTCCTTTATTTCCCATCGGCCTTCCGGCAGGTACTCCCAAAAGTTGTTCCTCCCATCGGTGGAAAATCGATAAAAGGTGAACGATTTGGCGGCATCAGCGAGCGCGAGGGGCATTACATTACGCAAATTCTCCGCAAGAATTCCGCACACACTAATAATCATTCATGAGGCGGAGGTTTTGGCAGGGGCTTCCTCCCTCGCACGCGTAAAACCAAATGATATATTTATGCTCCCAGGGGGGGATGTTGTCTAACGGAGATGCTTTGCGCATTCCCGCGCGTGATGTTTCCCATACCGCAGCAGGGTGGAAAAGAAGTTCGGCACAAGTGAATTTATTGCAAAATTGCATTCCCCCTTCATCGGTATTTGCAGGAATATTAATGAGAAATTTCGGTAATGATTGTCATGCTACTTTTGGAATCGAATTATAACGGCACGACCACAGCGGCGACCAACTCGCAGGGGGTGCGCACTCTAAGAAACACAATTTGCCAGATAAGGATTTATGCCGTTAGCCAATATCACTAATGGAATCCTCGGGAAGTTTCCTCGGAAAGCACCACAAATCCTCGTCCTCGACTCGCCGCACGGATCGGTTCGTCTCGTCCGAGGACTAAATGGAAGAAATTGGGCAGCGTGATAAATCGATTTCAGTCACGAATTCGAAATGATTCCATTTGATTAATACAGTTCACCTGATGCTCGGGGGCTCAACGTACCCAGTCTGACAAATTGTAGCCAGGCTTCTTCTATGGCACGATAGAAACTACAAATAAACGAACAACATGTGAAGTAAAAGTATTATTTGCGCATCGCAACTATAGAAGGTAATTCCTTCCAAACACATTTTTGGCTTGTTAGATATTGTGAATCGGTCAGGGTTGTCGCACCTGTTACACTGATTATTCTGCACGATTTGGTTCACAATGAACTATTCATTTAAACGCTAAACGGCCCACCGAAAACCGCACATCAGGGTCTACACAACGCGTAATGCAATCACTATCATTAACCCAGAACTATAGCGCCCAATTAAAAGCCATTCAAGTGGACTGAGCCTCTCCCGAACGGTACGTGCACCGGATGCATTTGAGAGTTGCAAATAGACGAAAAAAGAATAGCAAACTTACACAAACACCCCGCATGCACTAAATACGCTCAATTATTCTGCACGACTACACTCCACCAACAGAGCGCCGAGAACAACCGACCAAAATTTACTTGCAATTAAACAACTGCTACAGCAGCACCGGGGGGAAAAAAACGGAAGGAAAATTGAAACATTGCGGGGAGACGAGATGGAAGCTAAACAAAATGGTTTTTTCATCGTCCCGAAAGAGTTTCGGTAACGGGATTCCTCACTTATTTATATGAAACGTTTCGCCCCAGATCTGTATTTAATTCACCCTGGGTGTGGTGGGGTCGTTCCCCGGTTTGTTGGTTTGTCGAAATAAAATTAACTATCATTTCATTAGCGGCAGGCTCCACCGGTTGACCAGCGGCGGCACACCCAAAGGCAACTGCTTGGTTCCATTTTGATGTTTTTTTTTTAAAGTAAAAGGAGCCTCAAATGCCCGGACACGAGAAGAGTGCCGTGCCGGAATCCCATTACAATTTGATTGTTATTTTTCTGTTACACGAAAGTTATATTAAATTTTCGCGCCCGCTTCTCCTTTCCACCCACACGGCGCTGGAAAGTCAACTTCTACACACCCTCCTATCACAATCGATCTCAATCCCTCCTTCTGTCTTCTGCCGTCGCTAATGCTGAGGGCGGGTGCAGCAGGCGCGTCCTTCTTCCGGAAAAGCCTCAACTTTCTTCATCACAACCGCTTCGAGCGATTGGTTGTTGGTCGAAAAGTTGTCCTGCACAACCACGGCACAACAGCAACGGCAACGCCACACAACGCGCGAGAGCATGCGGGAAGCGGTAACTTAAAAGTAAGAAAACATACTTTTCGTCTGCATGAGGTTGTACGCCCCGAAGAAATGAACTCGACACCAGCTACTAAATGGAGCAACCGACCATCGACGGTCCAGCGTTACATAAGTCGCTCGAAAGAAAGAGGCGCGAACAGGAAGGATACACCGACACCGGCTCGAGTTGATAACTTTCGCAACATCGACACGATACGATTCCGAAAAAGAACAACGTCCACGCGGCTGAAACACGCTGAAAGCAAAATGACGAAGAAATGCAACATAAAAAAGACGGTTAAAAGTCGATAAACACCGGAAGTCCAACAAGTTGCGTGTTTTGCTTTGTTTAGTTTCGATTAGTTTAAGATAATGAAGAGCGCAGCAATAGTTTGAAAGAAAATAAAACTAATAGTCCGGTAAGTTCCTTTGAACAAGACAATACAAGACGTAAATATTTGAATAAAATTCAAATATTTGACTTAAATTAATTCAATTGCAGACGTCTTCTCCGCTCATTCTACCTCGCAATCTCGCCTGAGTGCTCCTAATAAATTACCCACATTGTTGACGAGCAAACGCAAAATAGCATCACGTTAGCACCGTTTGAACCAATCCGACTGATTTCAGACATTCGAACTTCCTTTCTCCTCGCTCTGTGTTCGCCATTAATGGTGAAGTAATTAATTCCCTCCGCTCCGTGTGCCAATTGATAGCGCGTTTTCGAAGCACTTTGACGAGGACGAAATATTGAAATGATACGCACATGGGGGCCGCCACCATTCTTTGCCTTTGATCTCTCCAGCGGGCCAAGAAGAGCGTTGTTCTACGGAACATACGGATTTCCCTTTTATCCTGCGTTATAGCCCTTGGCGATCTTTTTTTTTTCATCGTTCTCCTTATTCATTTTCTCAAATGAACGTTTTAAAATGCTACTTTTGCACTTTAAGGCAAGAAAGGTTCGTTTACATTCGCGACTGCGACTCGCCGTGAGGAATTGAAATCCTCTAAGGCATGAAATTGCTTTAAAATGTACCGAACGGGACGGTACAGAGGGGACCAACCAACGAACCGTAGCCTAACCGTAAGGGTGTCTGGCGCCGGTCGTAACGAAGCGAGAAAAATCCACTACGATCCACCATTTTATTGTGACTGCAATACCATTCAAACGAGGGCGCGGTAGTGTCATAAAAATCGTTGCGACGAAAAGCTCTTTTAATTTACCGACAACCAGGGTCCGGGGGCCAAACTGAAATTTCGCATAAATATAAAGTGACTATATAACTGACTAGAATTAAAGCGAACGGTCTATTCTTTGTGAGCATTGCGTACCACAATTGGTACCACAGGAGGTGCCACAATTGGTACCGGGCAACGCTCTCGATAATTTCACCATTAATCCACCGTATAACATGGCACGCAATAATTCGATTGTTGCACGGGTTGTACGATATGTTGTAGGTTGTTTTGCAAGATCCAACGGTCTCGGATACTCGGTCATCATAAGGGTGCAAGATCCAAAAACACATGAATTCGTCGTTATATTAACATACGGTATAATACGCATGGACATCAACATCTATAATTACAGTGACAATCGCTCACGTACTTCCAACACTTGTCACACACGCAACACCCGTCTACAACCCATCCTATGCTGGGGTCAGCTAAATCAATACAATTACCCTCGCGTTTGGACGGCCACTAATGGCCACGCAACATTTGCTGACGCACACACCACGTTCCCTTGCTCGATCCGCCCCACCAGCTTTAGGAATGTGTGTGTATGAATTTCACCAGAACCGCATCCCTGCACCTCCCGAGCTGCTGCTAATGGTCTCGATAAATCCGATCTAATTAAGACACGCACTGGGGCCAAGTGGTGGAAAACCGCAAAAGCACACCGGGTGTGCACTGGGCGAGCGGATGCATCCACCGGTTCGGAAACGTGATGAAAGACACCGGGCTCCTCTGCCTTCTCTCCGGGCGAGGGAAGTGGACGGTGAAATATTTATTACAGTAATAAGTCCTATCAGCCGTCGTAAATCAGTCCTTCTTCGATCCGGTGCGCTCCCGAGTGGTGGGGGATGGATATCGAATGAATTCGATTAATTATTCCATCGACACCGAGAACCCACCCAAGAAAGCTCCGGCTGGTTGCGCCGTGATTCCGCCGTAGGGATGACCATGGTTCGCTTTCCAACCGACCCACAGCAAGCGGCGTGCTTATTCATTCAACAGCCCATTTGCAGTCTCGGATTTCGACCGCAGAAAATTCTACCACTCATCATCCGAGACGGACGAGAGAAAATCAATGCTGCTGATCCTTCTTCTATGCGGGAACAACAGGCGAGCATGGATGGTGCTGCTGCTAGCTGTGAAATGCCATTCTGCTGTAGTATAATATGTACTACCACCGCTCAATCTTTCCCTCGAAAAGGACACTCGAAGGACGGGCTCGACGTGGTGGCAGGTAGCTCACCATATGTTGTCCCAGTGTTCTCCACTCCAGAAGAGAGAAGATATGGACCCATTGCTTGGCAAAACTCTACCGGATTGAATTTCACATCCATCAAACGCTCACTTGGCGACAAACGCACACAAACACATTCATTCGCAGCCTCCTTATGCGGAGGCTGTGGGACGGAGATGGAATTTCTTCGACAGGATTAAAATGCACCACTAGCCTACTTTTGCGTTCAGGGAAGACATATACTCTCAACCGCTAGCACACTTTCACACCCATCGCAGCAGGCAAAAGAAAAGCAGCAGGCTCTGGGAAGAGTGAGAATATGGCAAATGCTCCCTAACCCCGGTAGGTTTTGAAATGGGTGAATAATTTTCACTCAACTGATTACTTACAGACCACACACACAATAGCTCCTGCTCTTGCGAGCACACGTTCGCTCGCTCTCGCGCACTGCTTGCCGGGGTTTTATTCGGAGAAAAATCTGCCGTAGCTTCCGGTGAACGATTTCCGATGGTTTTGGACGTTTTGGATTTCCTTCCTTTACATCACATACTTAACAATAAATTCTTACACCACACAGCACACTGCAACACTCTCAGCCATGGAATCGGGGGTAGAATAAGGAAGATAACAAGGGCAAACACTCGGGGATGATGGGGGATGATTTAATTTGTGGAAAGAATAGGAAAAAGCCGCACACTACATCCCTTTTTCGATTGAAAACGGTTGATACACCATTTTGCCGCACAGCTACACTACACAGCTCATATACTAGACACACATACAGCACATTACATACACTCAAGCACGTTTACACATATACACACCCCGCCGTTACACTGCTCTAGATTTTGAAGCTATTCTTCCTTCCACTGCGACTAACGCTTGTAGAATACCGCTCTTATCTCTAAACACACGCGTTCGAAACAAAGATTTTGGCAACCAGAATTGGGCTGCATTTGCATCTATTGTGGAAAGGAAAATAAAATAATTCGTTAGCACATATCACACCAACGTCAAATAACACTAATAGCCGTAGGAGGGCAATGGAGCGTCTTATCGCCTTAGCATAATTATGTCTAGAAGTGGTTTTACAATTACGCTGCTGCCCGTGGTTGCCCTTTAACCATGTTCTTGGGGAACGCAAGAAGCAGAGAGAGATAGATAGGCGTAGACCGAAGATTGCGACACTCTAACACACCACCAGGGCCGCCAACGAGAGCGGCTGGAGTACGTGCGAGATGGCTTAGAAAATAATTTACTTAACAAAATGATCAAAAACGACACATTTATGCACGTTTCGTCAGGTGGAAAATAGATTATTCGTTCAATAAATCTCTTATTTGCATCCGCAATCCGACACACGATTCGCCATCTCGCTCTAAACAAAGCCTATTTTGACGTTTACCACATGGCACTCCCATTAACCACTTGTTTCGGTGGAATGGTCAAAAGTTGTCCATAAACAACAGCTCGCAATATATTCTTTCCACGTTCGATGGAGAATTGAGTCAATTTCTCACCGTTTTTTTCTGCTCCAAGTCGAGGAGGGACAACTTTTCGATAATTATCCCGGATCTACCCCAGCCAGTCAGCCCGCACCAGACTGCGCTGCGGAAGCGTACCACACACGCACACTCTCACGGCTCGAACCCATGTATGAACGGGTGTGAACGCCACGGACAACGATCGAGATGGACGTGCTTTTTCTGCTCCTTTCCACAGTTCGACTACGCTAACTCAATTACACGACAATTCCTCGGTTCAATTAGCAAGCAGTTCACCATTTCCCTGTTTCACTATAAAAAAAATCCCGAATTCTTGTTGGAATCCTTGAAATACGCAGGCAGGGATGTCAACAACAAGTTCGTGACGCTGTCACAAGCTGTCAAAATCGTAATTCCAATTTCGAACAGTCTGTCCAGCCTCCACAGTCATGAAGAGCGAGGTTGAAGTATGCGCCGCATTCAAACCGACCGTTGTGAACTCACCGGATCTAAATGTAATGGTTGCTTTTGCTAGCAAACCCGGCTCGTAGCGAACACGGAGACACTTCCGTTCGCGAGTAAACTAACCGACAGACTGAAACATTCGGTATCACATGATCGATCCTTTTGTGTTTCCCGACGGGATGCGGTGAACGAGTGCTTCGGGCAGGACTCGTTACCGAAGTTGCTCGTGGTGTTTTGATTCGCGATGGACATGCGTGCTGCGAAAGGTTAAATTAAAGGGGAATTGCTAGTTACGTTCCTGCTATGCTGGCAGTTTTTAATGAGACAAGCTGTTGCACTGTAAAGATTCAAACGGAAATTCACTTCACAGTTTATGTTGAAGAGGATTGAAGAACAAGTTTTGGAATATGCTAGAAAAAGAATTTGAACAAATAATGGCCAAACAAAGCAAATATTACACTTACATTATGTGTTTCAGATAAAGCTACATTAATCTATCTACGAGCTAGGCTACGAGCTAGTCGTGGTTAGGTTAGCATGAAAAATGCTACTTGCGTTGGATTATCAAGACCAGATGGATATGAAAACAGCAACAAGTAATCGGGATACTTCAGTAAGGTACCCGTATGTGACCATTTCATCATATAGCGTGAAAGCGCGCAGGGACAATGATAAGTGTAAGCTTAAATCAAAGAAGACAAATAACAAATAGTGTAATATCATTGTCATTGCCATTTTGGAAATAGATTAAATTTAATAAGAACAACATCATTCAAATATTCATAAAACGTTAAAGATGTTCAAAATTCAACGCTTGCTCTAACAAAGAAACTGACAGCATATTTCCCCTGTACTTCTTCTCCTTTCGAGTACGATGGAATCGCATGCGTATCCGACCATTCAACCTCGTAAAAATCCATTTCCCCTGGTAACAGCCTCATATTAAAACAAAAAAAAATCACCCGAACCCAGGTCATTCTCGTTCTTCAACCGAAGTCGCAGCGTCGTCCTCATTGTCCTCGGCGTTCGCCGACCCGAAAGGAAGCAGCAACGCAAAAACACGGTCCCCGCGGCTGCACCAATAAAACCAAAACGCATCATTGTCAAAAAGTGAAACCGACAGAGCGCAACAAGCCCGACCCGCAACCCTCGGCCCGGGCGAAGTGAGGTACAATGACATTCCCGGGGTGTAGAAATTCGGTCCCTTTTATCCCGGCGGGTGCCGCGAGCGCGTACGCTAGGGAATTGCGTCGCGTGTTCGAATCGGAAAAGTGAAACCCCTGGCTGGATGAATCGATCTAGCCAAAGGGGTCCTTTACCTTTCGGTCAGGCAAGGGTAAGTCAGCAGCTTCAGTCAATCGGGATGATATTAATTAACTCGTTACTCGTTCGGCTCGAGTGAGCGTGCGGGGATGAAAAATTGGTTGATAGTTTTCGGGAGGGTAAAGTTTGAACCCTCGACACGGGTTTTCACTTCCAAACGGGTAGAAGATTTTCCGGCGAACTAGAGAGTTTTTGGGTAACTTTTTCAAATTCGGTTATTTCGATTGATACATCGGTGATGAGTTTCAGGAGCAATACAATGTACCACTCCTACGAAGTAAATCCAAGTAGGCAAGGCTACAGAACTTATTTATTATTTTTCAAACAATGACAACTTCAACCCTCCACGATTTATCTTCGAGGATTAGACTATTTCTGTAATACTGCATACTTCCAATCCCACAAAAAACACCATAATCTTATTGTCCCGGCTAGCCCCAGGCACAGCACGAAAAAGGATTGAGAAATCATAATCAAAGCACATAAATTTATCAACGCCAGGGAGCTAACACTTTTCGACGAACACAGACGGCGAAAAAAAACTCGTATGAACCGAACGACACACTTCAAAGTTCACACTCGCTCCTGGCGGCACCTGCATCATGGATTCATTGAACCGTAAGATTGCCACACTCGCACACGTTCCCAATACACGTCCCATAGTCGGTCGGTTGGTCGGTCGGTCGGTCGGTGAAATAAATCATTTTGGCGTAAAAGTTTTCCACCCATTGGTAAATCCAATTCTCCACCGGCACGGAATCCACGAAACCCACGGTGTCGGTTTCGCTTCGCCGCGTTACGCCGGTCACTGGCCTGGTGCCGGTCGTTCCTAATTTAGCTGTTCTTTCGTTCTTTCATACCTCTGCTGCTGGAACCGTCTGCCGAACCCAGCGAAAGTTCGAATTTCATCTCAATCTGTGAACGGGATGGATCAAATCGTTGCGATTTCGCATGAAGCGAACGTTACGTTGACCCCACTCGAGAACGATCTCGATTGGAATGGCTGGAGGAGTAAAAAACAAAACGGCAAACGACAAAGCAAAACAAGAAAACCCGAAGTAAAATAAATAGCGTCTGTGAAGCATCGGTGTTTTCCATTTCGCTTACCAGGTCACTACAGGTTGAATAAATGGAGAAAACCCCTCGATGTGAAACGATAAATCCCCTATTCCACACCGTTCCATGTTTTCGACATACGCGAAACCTCCTCACGATCGCACCTCACGATCGAAAAACGAGTCCCGCCCCGGTGGTTACATTTTCGTCCCTACCGTTTAAGGTGCCGGGCGGCTCCTTTGTCCTTCCTACCGCTCCCAAACACTGCTAATCCGTTGTCGTGACACTTTGTTCTTTCCTTCGAATCTAATCTTCTGCACCACACAACCACGCGCGTCCGCTCCTGTTTGTTCACCAATTAGTAGGCGGTGGCGACGGTAGCGATGGCGACCGGTGGTGCCGAAATGGAGTCAAGCATCTCGCGTCTGTCTGACTGTCTGGCGGCTTGATTCACCTTCGTCTCATGCATCGTTTATGTGGCACCCTTGTCGGCAACTCCGCTGTCTCGAGGACGGCGCTCGAAACGAAGACGCTCGAAATCTGCCATCATGTCCTTGGGTGTCCTTTTTGCCATCAGCTTTCGGGTGCTTTCCATCTCACACTCACCATGGCAGCGTGTGCTGTGCCGGTGGCAATGACACGTACATGCTGCTCCATTCGTTCCGTTCTCCTTCGTTACCCCTTTTTATTCTCGCCTGCATGTTCTTACACAAATCTTATTTACCGCTAGGAATGGTACGGTCGTTCACCTTTAGGTGATAGGTTCATCACGGGAGCATATGGTGTGATTGTCCCGGTCTTTATCTTGTTTCAGGGGTGGGTGATTGGGTGCATTGGATTGAATTGTTAGCCCCCCCGCTCCCGCTTTTGGTAGCGCCCTTTGGCATCAAATCAAACCATTGGGGTTCGAGCGGAGAGCTGCGAGACGATAAATCGAAACAGAAAGTTTTTGCTCTCAGCAGGCGTTGCAAATTCAACCGGTGACGTTGGAACGATTTGTGGAAGATAGTGTGCGAATAGCGATAAGGGTGTGACGCTTTGGGGGAAAGGTGTTAATTGCGGTGGATTTGGTATTTTGTTTGGTGCTCCCAGAAGAGGCGAAAGGAAAAAATGCGAGCGAAAATAGAGTGGAGTTTTGGTGGAAAAGAAACAAGAATCCAGGATCTTTTCTTTTTCAATTCGAAGAATAAATGAGGCTAGTGACAATAAAACCCATCAAAATATAAAAGAAGAAAAGAAAAGAGAAGTGAAAAACCTTACAATATTTCTAACCAGCTTCACGACCATCGAATTTTCAATTTCCACGCATCAAAACCATGATTGTCGATGTGAAGCACGCCACTTTACCACATTTGATGGAATGCTCAATCAACTCAGCGCTTCTTGCCTACCCAACTTTCCGACTCCCGAAGATTGTGTAATGGTGCATCAAAACCGACGCGTTAAGCCACCGGCTCCCGGGCACCCTTCAAAGGCATCCGGAGCCAACCGTCAACCGGCACTCTAAGGCTTGCGATGGTGAGAAGCCCTACACTTGCCCCGCCCGGCCGACTGCAGTAAATGGGCTGCATAATAATGCAGTTCATCATCGAGCGCATTCGGTTCGAATTTCCTGAGCCGGTTGAAATTGATTTTCGTGGCATATCATTACCCGGGTCCCGGGGATGGTGGTTGCGTTCCGAAAACCCCGTCGACAGGTGTGTCACGTTATAAACACTTTCCCTGCAGCCGATCCGGCCAACCGATCGAGAGCGGGTTTTCGAGGGCGATCGCAATCAATACGCCACGTCGAAAGGGCGTTGGAGGGCTTTCCCGTCTCGCCCCGCCATGCTTGGGCCGGGTTTTTGCGCGTTCCGGTGGGTAAACTAACTTCGAATCGGTGCGGTTTGATGTGAAGTGTCTGCACCATGAAAGCGAATTAGTCTACTCACGCGCCCGTCGGAACGCCTATTTGAGCCGTGGAGGCTCCAAATCGATCCCTTTGGAGCGTTTCGTTTGGAAGCGAATCGTATCGGGTACCATTTGACGCTGCCGGATCCATCGTGCCCGTTGGATTTGTAGTATTTGTAAACGGACTTTGACGGACTCGGATTGACTCGGGTTCGTGGGCGTTCTTTGAAGAGTTTTAACGTTACGTTTGCTACTACATTGTGTCCGTCGTTCACATCACATATCGCTTAAACTGTTTAAGAAATGTTTCACGGCTTGCAAAAACGTTCAATGTATGCTATGAAATCCTTCCATTCAAAGACTCAATTTTTGTGTAATTTTTACAGCACGTGATTTTCATGCACAAATCGTTAGTTCGCAATCAACCATGAAGGATTATCAGTTCGTCGTAACAGCATTCATTCATTCTTGCAGCAATATTTTTTACTTAAAAATGGAAAGCTTGTGATAAAAAAAGCCTATGCCTATCCATGTGTGGTTCAGCTAGTCACTCTCGGGACTAATAGGATTTGGCTTCACGTTTGATCGACTTTCAGTGAGGTAAATGAAACCAAGCGGTAGTATTGCGTATATACTTTAACGATTCATATAACATTGCATAACGGAGCCCGATACGTGAAATAAAAATGAAAATATATAAAAATATCTTCGGCATGGTCTTGAAACGTGTAAGAAATTGTTTGCAAATCATCGATAAAATACTCGGAAAAATCTTTTCACTAACCTGTACAGGAATATCGATTTCATTTCTAGCGAGCCGCACTACGAATCCGAAAAGGTTTCGAAACGGTTCGAGGAACCAATATCTTCTTTTAGCTTCTCCTGGTAGCTTCCGAATGAAGGTGAATGCAACCAAGAATCCCTGCCGCTCGGGAAAACATTAAAACCAGCAACATAATTACGAGCAATAGCATTAAAAGTAATTTGATTTTTAATGAAGCGTTTCACGGTTCGGCTAGCACGATGGAAGCGGTCGCGGAAGGAACGAAAGCAGCAACAACAACGACAAAACATTAAACAAAAACCACCCAACAACCCATCGCTGGGAACGGCGCTCGGGCAGGACAGGACAGGAGCGTCGTAATTAAAGATGCATTAATTGTTGTGCTGTATCACGTGCCTTGCAGAGTATGAAACTGTATCTGTGTGCTTGGGAAGCTACGCTTCGTGTGGAGAATTTTGACAGAATTTCAAAAATGTGTATCATAAACACTACCGAACGTCATGCGTGCAAAGAGCCTACGACGTATCGTATTGCAACCAGATTGCTGCTTATAAACTTGTGTTGGAAGCAATAACTCAAGAAAAATTATCAGTATCTATTGAGAGCGCTTGATGTGCAGCAAACGTGCCGAGAAATGTTGCAAAACAGTGTAGGTGTTTA
The DNA here is from genome assembly GCA_000473445.2 of Anopheles farauti. Lineage (NCBI taxonomy): Eukaryota > Metazoa > Arthropoda > Insecta > Diptera > Culicidae > Anopheles > Anopheles farauti. The sequence goes on from KI915045.1 coordinate 2,316,994, forward strand.
ATACTGGGAATAATTTACATTCTACCAGGCGTCTCCATCGGTGAATAATGAATGTTGCTATATTTGTATCTGGCACCCTTTGTGGTTAAAAGGAAGCAATGGTAACTTTGATGTGCAAAAGGGGATTGCTTACTTTTCGCTATTTCCAAGCACAATAACAACTACTAAAAATGCATTTAATCGAATTTGTATACAAATCTCTAAAAAATCTATATTAAAAAGAAAACCTTCCGAATCAAATTGCAGATCGTTTAAGTCTGTAACCGTGTGCTTCCCGTGCATTTAACGAACGTGTGCGAGTCGGAGAGTTGTTTGCGGGTAGAGTTAAAATTACTAACATAATCATCAGCATGGTTGCAGCACATGCTGTTGTTCCACACCGTATCAGGATTTATCCTTCATCAGCAGCTGCAACCGGATCGAATCGACGCCAAAGCCCGTACTTTGTGCAAACTGTAGCACAAAATCAGCTCGTAAGGACGAGATCCGGCGGATGCTTGGTTCGCTAGGGGGGACAGGATGGGAAGATGAATATATTTAATATAAAAGCAATTTCCACTCTATTTTATTTTATCACCAGTACCGTCCAGCGCACGGAAGCGTTCCGAAACCGGAACGGAATCGTCTCACCTGCATTCCTGACCGGCCGGTTGGCTGGCTGGTTGGTTGTGCAAAGTTCAGGGAGTAAAATCATCACCTGCTTGCCGAGGGTATATGGGGTAGGTAAAGGGTTTACAAAGGTCCTGAACGAACCCCAGTGAGGGTGTGGACGGTGGAACCGGGGTGACATTAGTGTTCATTCCGCTGCCGACAACGACTCAGTGCCCGACGACACTAAATGTAAAATGCAAATAGCGCATGTTGTTTTATTTGTATAATTTAATGGCGTCGGCTCTGGGCACCTGTTTGTACGTGGCGATTGTAAGAAGAAGGTGCGGGGAGTGGAATGTGGAACCAGCTGCGGAAATAAGCCATTCCAGATGCTTTTTCTAGAGAAAGCGTGTGAGAGAGGCAGATAGGGTTTGGGAGAGTGCGGCCAAAGGACATTATCCACCGTGACCGGAGCGGTTTCGATGGAGGGGAAGGGGTTTTATTTTCCAAGCCTTGGAAAAACTAACACGTGCCCAAACTCGTCTACGGCAGGGGTCTCCCCGAAACGGGACACTGTCTTCTGCAGCGGGTCCAACGCTCATCGACCATTTGTGTGATGGTTTCGCTCGTGCTCGGGAAGGAAATTTATTGCCGGACAATATTTACACACCACCACTCCTTCCCGGCGGTCCGCTACGGTGCGATCGAGCGGTAATCGATGGACGAAAGACACGAACCGATCGAACCGCGCGGTCAACCGGCTGAGCTGGAAGGAAGCGAATCCACTCGCCCGAAGGATGTCTCTATGTTTGTCCGAACGGACGAGCGGGCATGCATTCGATTGAGGTCAATGTTTCGAACGTGTCATTATGGATGCTGGTGAGCTGGAGGATTCGCTCCGAAGGCACCAGCTGGGCTGTGGTACCCGAACGAACATCAATTGATCTACTCTTTGGGGCGAAAAGAAGCGGAGAAGGCGGGAACGAGTATGAACGATTTGCATAAAAACACTTCATTTGAAGTGTCTTTGTTGTCGTGTACATTATCGTCGTGGTTAATTGAAAGACGAGTCCGTAACAAAAAGGTTACGAGTTAATTAAGTAACATTTTATCGACCTGAATCGGGAAGCGAAGCACGGCTGGGAAGTGTTGCCGGTGATGGACAGAGGGTTGAGAACCACCTACCATGATTTAAACTGTGCACAAACCCATTGAATCCGTTGCAATGTTTGATAACTTTCGAATGGTTGTGCATTCGAGTGCATCAGCACTTGTAAGAAAGTTCAATTTAATTATTCAACCGTTCCGCTGAAACCGTCTTAATGCGTTGGAGCTCGACACACCCCACCCTCGTACTAATCATCATAATAATTTTTACATTTAATGAAACCCTCCTCCTCCTGCCTCTCCCTTACCTGCACCCACTAATTACCAGTTGCCGTGTCGGGGCTAATAAGTTCAAACGTTCCGGGGCTGTAGAAGCGGCCAACCGGCCAACCATTAAGCTGTCACTCGAGCGCACAAGGCTTGAGTACGGCATTGGGGCTGACATTTGAACTGCAATTTCCTGCTCACACCGTCACCGTCGGGGCTGTCGCCGGTGTCCTGTCCTGCTCGTTTGCTCTGCGTGACCTCAATGTTCAGGCGGGGTCGGTGAAGACGCCGGTCGTCCGGTGCATTTTTCCGCTCGACCCGCTTCGGCTAGGGGCTACGGCCACTAATAATATGATTCAAGTGGTGTCTTCCGTTCCGGCGTAGTTGACCTAGTGCTTGGTCGACCGAACGCGGCCCGGTAATGCGATACCGATAATACATTTAATACTATTTCGCACTCTCGCCCCACGTCACGGCACGTTCGGTGGGCGTATGCGTTTGAAGTTCACGGACCACTTCACGGGGAGCTTCCGTGGCGAGCTGTGATTGACGTACGTCGACGGTGCTTTGTGGGAAGAAATTCGATATGACTTTCAAGGCAATCGGGTATTTGCTGACTGCGTCGGATTTAATGAGAGTGCTGCTAATTGGCCGCGGTTCTGCCACCGGAAGTGATGTTAAATATACCACAACCGGCAAAAGCGTCCATTTTCCGGTTCTCCGCATCGCTGGTTCTTTTTCTTTAATGGGGCCTCTGACGGTGGCTTCTGATATTCTTTTTTTGCCAAAAACAGCTGATTTCGGGTTATTTTTGGGTTTAAAAAAGGACAGATTGTTTGATTTTATAAAATCTTTCGTCTTAGAAGCTTCTAAGTATCCTTATAATGCATTTGTTTTATAAATATTCCCGGCTAAATAATTTGCCCCTGAAAGTATGCAAACAGTGCCTTTTGTGTGAAATGTTCGAATCCATCTAACTTTGCTAAGTTTTAAAAAGCAATTAGAAATGGAGCAATAAAAAACTCGAGCTTGATTCTATTATTAATTTGTATCAGCACAAAATCCGCTTCTTCAGCGTTACAAACCGCTGCTTGCGGATGTAATGTACTATTGCAGCATTAGAATGAAGACAGAGAGGGCTTACAGGGAAAGCTCCCCACGTGAAAGATAACAGCGACAATCGTCGTCGTCGTCGTCGTCGTCGTCGTGCGCTTGTTTCGCTTTCCTTTCTAATTTGTCACAAGAACTCCGTGCTTCTCGAACCACCGTGGTCGGTGGGTTTTCCTCTCCATTTTGCTCGCTGCAGCTTAGGGGCAAGTGCCGAGTGCCGAGTGCCCGAGAACGTTCGCCAGCCCGGATGGGGATAATTTTTCATGCTCGTATCTCGCGAAATGGTTCGGCTTGATTTAAACGATTTTTGCACTCCGTGGCAAACCCACTCGGTGGCGCACACGCGAACCGCGTCCTGTGCTTTGGTGATAATTTTTCGTGCAAATCAAAAAATAAAAAACCCCCGCAGAACGTCATCCGCTCGATCCGCTCCGGTAAGGGACACAATCGAATCACACACCGAGCCGCGAGACGAAAGAAAACAAAAAACGACAAAACCACTTCATTCATCTCTTGTGTTCGTTTGGCTGTAAGGGAAGTGTGTGTGTGTGTGTGTGTGTGTGGCACGAAGTGGGAGAAGAAAACATCCCCACCAAAATAACGAGATTTGGCCGTCACGAAAGTTATCTTTCATCGAGCAAGACTAATCTTTCGATGGTGGAGGATTTTGTCGTTCGTTGCGTCGCGGGAAAGGAGACATCATCTAGACCCGGGTTGCTATTTCGTGTTTCCGGTGCTTCGGTTTTTTTTCGCCTCCTAGACATCCACCGTTTCAACCCTCCAGCAGCAGCAGGACCAGCAGCAGCCGGTGCAAAATTCGTCGAAAGTTTTTCCTTGCAATGGCGTCGCTGTAGGAGTGGAAAACATCCGTCTCGTGCCTTGTCGTTCGGGTGGCCTTGGGCGGTTGGCTCCCCACCCCGTGGCGGGAAGTGCTCTCCCGGGGCACCCCGAAAGGATAAGGAGGCGAACAAATTACCCGTGGTTTAAAGTGAACAACGAGGCATGACAGTTTTTCCGATTAGAGGACATCGTCTGCTGCTCGTTCAACAATGCACCGGGACGAAGCGGCTAGAGAGGGGATTCCCAGCAAAGGGAATCAACGTCTTCTGGTATTTTCCGATGGTTTCTACACCACTCATATCCGTCTCTTCGTCGCTCCTGCTGCTAACCAGGCTAGAATGCCATCAAATGGCAAATGGTGATTTTTGTTGCTGCTGTTGTTGTTGTTGCTGGTAGCTTCTCGTTCTTTCGAACGAAGAGCAAGACACTTCCAGGCGTGCCAAAATCGATCCGTCGACCAACTTTTCCCCCGTGCGCGCCACCAATCGCGTGTTCGCCTCGATTTCGCTATTAATCAGTGGATTAAAGTGTGATGAAAAACCAAATCGCACCACTGGCCAGGATTAGGGAAGTTAATAGGAATTGCGGCGGAAACAACGGTTTCGGTTTCGGTTCGGTTCGGTTCGTCAATGCGGGGCAGTCGGGTTGAAATCGATTGGATAATGGATCGTGGATGCTTGGAGGCAGGTTGGCTTAGCATTTCAACGATCTTTAGTGCTTTTCTACAAGCGGGAGGGTTTGTAATACGCGTAACAAAGTGCTTAGCGAGTGCTGCAAACGGTGTACTTTGTTTGATCCTACTCTCGATGCAATCAGACTGAAAGCCTGTCGAATTGAGTGATTAGCTTGATCCGGTTTTAAATTGGAAATAAATGCTTTCGAGAAGCAAGTAGCTTCGTTCAAAGTTTATCGAACGAATAAATATAAAAACTGTTTATATAAATATCAATTTAGTAATAAATTATCCATTTATATAAATATCAATTATATTTTCTTCGCATTCATCTCGTATAAAATACTTATCTACAAGCAAGGGATCATAAACCAAACTGGCTACCCGAATATCGGACCATAATATCTTCGTTCCAGAAACCCAGCCCTCCCATCACGATAATTGAAACATATCCCCGGGAGCTTTGGACGAGCCACTCTCACGTATGCGTCACGTAGCCCGACCTAATCTTTCCACCGTAATCCTCTTTTTCAATTTTGCATCCTCGATTCTGGGGACAGTTTTTTTTTTACTTTCTTGCGCAAAAGCGTTCACATCATCTCATAATATGACCTGCACGAATCTGCGTGAAGAGAAACTGGCCCATCAATGAATAGCAATGGAGCTGATTCTAACAAAGTGAATATGACAAATACTTCAATAAATAAACGTTAATAATTTAATGTTTTAAATAGATCCAAATGTACTTTAATTTTCGTAAATCAAACAAGTAAACACACTATAACGAAACATGATATTAGCAAATGGATCATCCGAATTAGCGAATCTCATCGATCGTAATAGGCGATAATTGAAAGAAGTAATAAAATACAGCGACTGGGTTTACATTTTGACGATTACAGGGAAACGAAAAACAAAAAAGGTCGTACGCTAAATAAGACATCCATGCGTGTCGGAAATACCGCTGATAGCATCATGTAGGATTATCAAATCGTGAAAATGTAATCCGCGGAACACAGCGGGAGTAATTTTACAGCCAGGCATAATAATTTTATACTCTTACAGGGTTTCGAGTCATATAAGGGAGTAATGGAATCGGTAGAGAGAATGTGTCAACCGGTAGAGAGAATGTTGCAGCCATGTAGTGGAATCGTGAAAGCATAATGGAGAATCGTGCAATCAAATA
>KI915045.1:2327230-2409343 GCA_000473445.2 Anopheles farauti
ATTCGGTTATTTGATTGCACGATTCTCCATTATGCTTTCACGATTCCACTACATGGCTGCAACATTCTCTCTACCGGTTGACACATTCTCTCTACCGATTCCATTACTCCCTTATATGACTCGAAACCCTGTATATCTTAGCAGCGCCGGGCGAGGTTTCTTGCGTTTGAGTTTTTACATGCGTTTATTTATTTATATTATTTTTGTGGTTTTACGATGTTTTCCGGTGCGAATCTCATTTGTTTCGCTCCCATGGTAACCGCGTGGAGATGGGTTTGCACAATGTCACTGCTGAAAACGCATGCCAACATGTTTGTATGTGTGTGTGTGGTTGGCTACGCGCACTGACACACTGGGAACGCCTTACCGTGACAAAATCACAAACAAAAGCTACCAACAGCATGGGTGCAGGACACCACAAAGGATAACATTTTATTACAGCTTCCCATCAAAGTGCATTATTTTGTACGCCTTTTTCGCGTTACCACCACTCGCGAGTGGTGGCTAAAAAGAAAAAAGAATGGCACATTATATGTTGGAATCGTAAAAGTTTGCGTGTTCGCAACTCCCGGGAGCTGGCGCCGGTCTATCTGGAGGGGCGCGTGGGTGCGTTTGGCGGGAATGGGAAGCGCGTTGAATGTAAATTTTTTTCGGGGAACGAGCAGAAGACAACCGCCAGCAAGCGAGGGGCAAGAAGCAGCCGTCTAATCTAGTTGCTGAAGGATCGTAAAAGCATGACATGAACGAGAGGAATGTTAATTTGGGTTTGCGTTTTTTGGTATCGCCATCGCGTTGCTACGTTAATTTCTGTACGCATTTTTGGTAGATGTTTGCATGATTAGAATAAGTGATGATTGGTGAAATGATCGTAAAGAAATCTCACATCAGATGGTAGAACCATTGAACTTTAACTTTAATTTTATTTTGCATAATTTTCCCTTGGAGTTTTTGTAAAAAAATTAATAAAATAAATAAAATTCCAAAGGTTTACCCATACAACCAGAACGGGTGTGTGACACTGCTTGAAATGAAATCGCTGTTTACATCGTCCCGTAACATGCATAGCCAATACAAACACCGACTACACCGACATTTTACTTCAAACAAGCTTACCTCGGCAAGATTGGATCGCTTCGTGTGTGATATTTTCTTCCACTCGAAGTCGTTCAAACGGTTTTTATCGACGTTCGTCCAGGCTTCACTTCCACACATTCATAGAGTAGATGTAGGTCAGTCTCGCTGCGATGACGACGCCTGCGATAGGAGAGCGATTACAAAAGTCGCACCAGACGCTGGCACACGTTTACGAAGAATCTTCACCACTCGTCGTCCACAGAATCACGGGTTGGTTCGAACGTAAAGGGCATTGCGAATGTACAAGCTTTTAATGAGGTTCTTCACCTTCTCCCATTTCTAAGCGCGCGCGTGTGTGTTTGTGTGCCGTGCGATAAATGGAAGATTGTTAAAACCGTCCCATCCTTCCCAAGCGAGTAATGCACGCCAGTGTCGATCGTGCTGTTTGTAGTGGTCTGAAGCCTGCTGGAAGCTCAATGGAAGTTAATAACTTTGTCTGGGATGGTGGTTTTAATAACTCGCCGGTGGCAACGAACTTCTCCGTCTCGCTTGGTTGGTATATGTATGGGTGTGTGTCACAATTGTGCAAACAATTTCCACTGAAAGGTGATATTGCTGTGATGGTGGTGAGCTTTCCCGTTGCAAGGGGAAACGGCGTGCGGAGTGGTTTTATGAGAAATAATATTACTTTAAAATTAAAGACTTTGGAACTATTTCATCATGTTTCGATGTACTTCGTTTTCTTCTGCTATCAGTTCCATGCAGAAACTCGCAAAGTAACTCGTTTTTTAATGCATCACCGACAGGGCTTTACATTCATATTTTATTCAAACCCACAATTGATATTTTAAATCCACTTCAGGGATAAAATGTTGACGTCGGTAGCTTTCCACCTCACCGCACGCCACTGGCAAAGTGTTGAACGGTTCGTTAATTGGCACCGGTTTGGCAAGGGAAAAGAGTTTCTAAACCGTACGCACTTTTCTTCCCTCTCCCAAAACCGGAAGGTTGAACACAATGTGCCGCAAATCAAACCACCTTCGCCAGCGGAAGCGGCAGCAGCAGCAAAACTCTTCCCGGATTCGAAACAATACGCCTTAAACACGTCTCGCCTGTCTTTCCGTGCGCCGTGTGACCTTCAGGGAGTGACTTTTCCGTACATCCTCCGGCAAAGGGCGAACACGAACACTTTCGCCAACCAACACTTTCGACGCTGTGTGGGAAAATTTTACCACAAGAAAGAATCACCAGCAAAAAGATGCAAATTGCGCGCCCCGTGGATCCTTTCAACCTCAGTAACATCTGGTGTGATCTGGCCGACAAACAACAAACCTCGAAGAAAAAAGATGGGCGAGTTTGTGTGTGTCTGTGTGCGTGTGTTGGAGAGGAAAAATTATGCAAATTATTACCTACAATATTAGCCTAACCGGTTCGTAGACACCGCGTGGAAACACGAGGTGTTTTCGGGTTGTAAAGGATTTACAGGCTGGGATTCTTTTTTGCTTTTTTGCAAAGGCTCAGCTGGAAAGGGAGCAATATTTTTGATGTAGAGGTGCATTTTTTTGCTGCGATGAGTTTGGAAAATGTTTCTGTATTGTTTTGTGTGTGTGTGTGTGTGTGTGTGTGTGTGTGTGTGTTATATAATTCTGTTTGGGTTGGCTTAATCTGGAACGAAATGTTAATTCCCTAAAAACACCTTTACCAGGGGCCATAACCCCCAGCCGTATGGAACTGGTTCGGATGTAAAAGGTAGGAGGATTTTTTTACAACCTATGTTTTATTGATTTACGAAAAACGTGTGAAATTGCTGGCATTGTTAGATTATTCTATACTTTCTTAAGGCATTGTAGATTTAGCGTAAGTAAATTTGGCATGTAAATTTAGCACGAACACTGCGCCGTTTGCTAATACATTGCCATAAAAAAACTCCTCCCATGGTTGTCATAGCTCTATGCTCCTGCATTTGGATTATGTCTTTTTTGTGTTGATGTTAGTGATGGTATCGTGGAAAAAATGGAATGCCGGATCGCTTAACGTCTGTTCATGGCCTCTTCCTCACGTCTCAGCGCCTGGACGAGCACAATTCCCAGCACGGCGTTGCATGTCTTGCAGTTGCGGAAAGTCGAGAAAATGGATAAAAAGAGAGATGTTATAAGCATCGTTGCTCGAATCAAGGAACGTGCCCGCTTACATGTACGGCGGCAAGAATCATCGCCATAATGGCGGCCCAAATGGATTTGTCTTCCAGGAACCAGGTCAGCTCGTTGACGCACCCGTTGAAGAATGCGTTCCCGGTGACGGTATCACGGCACTCGAGCGGAAGCGGTTGGCGCATCATCATGTAGTCGTTCGGTCCATCGGCACCGCAGCAACCAACCTGTAACCGATTCAGGGGAAAGTGAAATGATGCACAAAATTTAAAGCCTGTCGTCCTATTAAGCCATACATCGAAAAGGAACCCGTTCAGGGGAGTGAATATGGGAAGCAGTTTTAATAGGAATCATTTGAAACGTTGCTTATTCAGCGTGCTATTCGAGTGAAATACTAACGATCAAGAGGTAGCTATATAGAACTACCCAGAACGGCAGCGAGAGAAGCGAATCTATCAAAGCTTTCCCAAATTTAATTGGTAGAATTCAAAACTACTTTCTCGAAACATGCCTCTTTTGCTGATTGCTGAAACATTGATTGATCAACCATAGAAATGGTCCCACAACTCCTGGTCCCATTTCTACCGAAACGAAACCGAAACCAACGCAACGGAGTCCAAATTGAGCGTTCCGCGCGGCACAATGGCCGAGATAATTGTGCACAAGGCAGCGTCAATGAGTAATCGATTCGGATCGCTTCCTCCCAGGGCTGGGGTTACGCTGTGCTAAACAAATATCCATTAAATGATCGTATTTCGGAATTAATTTCTGCCTCACGCCGGCTTCCCACAGGGGAACGCGTCTTGCCCGGGTCCGTGGACAAATACGGCGGGAAAGCTTTGCTGAATCGACGCTTCGCTGGCGCACGACGTGTTTGATTTCAATAATGGATTAATGAAGCATGTGCTCAACGATGCACAAACGGGGTGCCAGCTTGAGAGGAAAGGCGCTTCCAAAACGCTCCCATTTGCGTCTATTGTATGGGCGATTGAGCGGAGTGCTTTTTTTCCTGAAGGCAAAGCGAGGGTGTTTTGGAGGCGAATACTTACACTCTCCTGGATCAGCTTGAGGGCGGCCGACGAGTGCGGATGTTCGGAGGTGACAATAAAGCGGAGCATCGTTTCGCGTATCAGTGGCTGGATGCTAGAGTTCATGGTCGAGTAGTCGAGCAGGACGGCGGAACCGATGACGGTGAGCAGGAATAGGAACACTTGTGTGCCAATGAACTGGAAATAAACAACGTAAGTATCAATTCATTACAATTTATTTTCAAACGCTTGTACGTCGAGCTGTCCAATATCGAGGGGAAAATTAAGAATAATTAATCCTCGTTGATATTCGTCGTATAATTATCAAGAAAAATTGATGCTGGTTGATATTTTTCGTATAAAAAATCGATGAAACCTTGGAATTTGTTTCCATGGATATCTTGATTGTGTCACGCCCTCTGTTGGTGAATATAGAAATTAACATGCATGTATGTTTTCTCTCATAAAATTGTAAGCATCGATTCCAAAAAACCATAGATTACGAAATTCTTCCCACACTGAAACCACCACTTACCACCAAAAATCACTACCCAATATTCATCATCACAACTGCCCAAATGGGAAGTTCGTGTAATAGGATGAAAATTGCACAATTACGAACATGATTAAGCCATGTAGCAGGGGTCAATTGAGCTGCCATCAGTGTCGAACGCCCGGTGGGCTATACGAAGCGATTAAAATACAATCCGGCCTCGCACCGATCGTGTACGTTTACCATCGATTACGCTAGACTGGTTTGCGGCTCGAATCGGATCCGATGGTACGGAATAAATTACTATGAAAACATTATTACCGGAAGCGCTGCTGGTTGTGCCACAATTGAGTCGTATAATGTTTGACAAATTGTTGAACGATGGATCACACGGCCCTAGCCGGGATGTGCGCAAATACAATAATCATTTGCCGAAGTGTTTCGGAGTGAAATCGCATGCAGCATGGGTTTTTTCAGTGTCCAGATCCGCCGCTAGGTGGTAAAAAATAATGCATAATTTGAATGCTGAAGTGTTCGATTCTTTCAGCCGGGCTCAAGCACCACTCGCCTGCCTTATTACTTTGGCTCGTTATTGCTCGTGGTCTGCTGCGTGCGTACAATAATGCTGGAGTCGATGAATAAATCCACCCACTTATCATAGCGATAGTTATTGGTGATTGAGCCGTCCGGCACAAGGCAAGGAATGGAATGAAATTACACGATAAACCAGCCACGCGCAGGTGAACTCGTTCAGGGGAAGGATTCGATGAAAAATTCAATCAACTACGACCATTGAATGTGTTTGCTCGAATGGCAGCGGGCAGCCGGGGAGCATATCGCGAATAGAAAACTGACCATTCGGAGGCTATTGAACGCTGCTCGGGAATGCAATTTACCTCCCGCGCTCGGGATGGATTGAATCGGATTGCAGCCAAAGAAGTCAATAGAGTTAATATAGGCAAAAAGGTTCATTTTTATGCAGAATGGGATAGAAATGCTTTTCAGTGGTACCGCAAAAGCACAAACGCACACGGGCACTCGTGGAAAGTGCATTGAATTAAAACAACTTCAGCTGGGGAAACGAGCCATTTCGAATCGCTATTGAATTTTGCCACCACACGAATATTGATTAATGATGGCTTCTTGCCCGCTGGGGAAGCCACCCCCGGACCCCGGCTGTCCTGAAAGGATAATTTATAAATGTTCCTGCGTTCGTTGATTGAGTCATTTGAATACTTAAGGCTTCCCACGGACGAAATATGGTTCGAGTAGGCTTCATCGTCCATGCCGCACGGTTGTGAAAGTCACAAATGAAGTTCCACCTTCGCCCGGCACCGGAAAGGAATATTATTCTTACAAATTATGTTACATCAACATCAAAGGGTGCACGACTGGAGGTGGGGATGGGCAAATATCCCTTTCATGTACCGTTGCCGTTTGTGACGAAGGCTGACTTTCTTTCCATTGGCTCGCTGCTCGTTACACAAGACGTTACAAAACGTGAAGGCGTCATTCCACAGCCAAGTCATGTGGCAGTGAGGTCATGCATATTGAAGAAAGCCTGGTTGGGCCTATTGAAGAGGACACTCTGGTTGGTATGGTGGAGTAATGAAGCCGGCTCCGGTCGGAAGCGTGTGCGGAGAGGATAATAGAGTAGAGAAAGAATATTTTTAGCCCCATCCATCCTGGCAGTGGCTGTGTCGTGTCGAGCTTATGATCGTTTTCCAATCGAGAAGTGGTCCTGGGTGGAACATTCATACCATCGTCAATGACCGTCCCGTTGCCGACGTTCTTTCACGTTTTGCCGGTCGCTGTAGGCCCTCTTCGAAGTGTGTGAGTGCAGGCAGCGTCTTATCAATTTCTTACCAGGGTGTAAATATTAGATAAAGTCGCCCGAGAGATGAAAGTGCATTGGGCTGAGCACGTAAAGGATACGACATGGTTCCGCCTGTAAGCACATGTTGCATAAAGTGGCTTAAAGGTTGCATCAATATAGCGAATGGATTTTATCTTTAAAACAGTTTCACATTCTGCAATAAGTTTGTGAAACTATGAGCTCTTCATGCCACGAGAGAAAGAGCGAGAGAGAGAGAAAAAACGCACTAAACGATATTCTCCCCCAACCGACCAATCTTTCAATTTCCGTCCGGTTCATCGACTGACGAGGAAAGCGGATACGACCGGAGTTTGTTGAATATGCTTGCCTGGCTTACAATGGACAGGCTTGATGAAAATTCTCCACTCTTTTGACTTTTCACCAACAGGACCGTTTTTGTTTGCACGTCCCCGATTCAAACCACCGGGAAGGTAGCGAAAGACTGATTAGGAAGGTTTCTACAGTGTAAAGAGAATGATATGAAACTCACTCTCTTTCTCTTCTTACAGAATATTGTCCTCCGGTTTGACTTGCGACGGACGTTCCTGAAGACAAAAAAAACAGCCGGTTTCGAGCGACCATCGCGCATCAGAAAGAAAACCTCAATAGCCGGCGGCAATGCGACGCTTCGGTGCGGCATTCGATATGCTTTCCAAGGAAACAGTCTCCAACCAGTCGGTTCAACCGGTCGGCTTCTGATGGCGTTTTGCTTTGTTTCTCTCACGGCAGCACCAGCAGCAGCAGCATCGTGCGGAACATTCCTGCACTTCTGTTGGGGGTTTTCGCTTCCCGCTTTTCATCACCGCTTTTTCCCTCCCATCATGCGGACAGGAAAGTGATCATTTCATCGCCCGCAGCCCGTTCGCCGTCGCAGTCCGGAGGTGGAAATGGTCAAGAAGCAGTGTGTTCTGATTTGCTGCTACTTGATTTTCGCTTTCGAGCATCGGCCTCCCTGCCTTTAACCGTTTTCTTGCTCCCTCGGACAGCCGGACGAACCGGATGTTATGAAAACCAATTTCCGTGATGTGATTGGAAATTTTTGTCATTTTTCACCATCATCACCACCGACCACCGACAACAGGTTCGGTGGTGGCCTTATCGGTGCAGTTAGGAGCCTTTTTTTTAGCTTCTCCCGAATGAATTGTCGTTGCAAGCAAGAACGAGAGAGAGAGAGAGAGAAAGGTGGAAGGAGCTAAGAAGTCTGTGTTACCTTTTTCAGCCCTTTTACGTTTCTCTTTAGTGAAACATGCAGAACGTTTCTTTTTTTATGCGAAACAATCAACTAAAACCGATCACAATGAACCGATCCGGGCCAGCATCGCATGTTACGAGTTCTCTGTTCCTGGGGCGCATTTGTCTCTCACTTTACGGTTCGTTTAATTTTCCACCGACCGACCGTCAGCTGCCTGACAGCTGCTCATTATTCATAAATCCATTTGGAAAACTTAATTAATTAATCATTGACCACGTGCAGTGGCGGATGCGTTTTGGAATGAATCGATTTTCAAAGGGAATCTGCCAGACCGGAACTGGATGCGACGGGACAGAAGTGTTGCGTTGGAAAGACGATATAATCTTTAATTTTTAATATAAAACATTCTTTTTCGAAAAATGATGAAAGAAGCTTTATATTTATATATATTTATATTTTCATTTTTTACATGTATGTTTGCAGCTAAGCATTTAAATTAAATTTTGAATTTAAAATATTCTAGAGTGTCTAGAGTGTATAAATGATTACTATGCAACTATCCCAATCTCACAAACTAGCTGTCTCATCAAAGCTGCATCATGTTTCACAATCTCAACAAATCGATTGCGCGAAGCAAAACGCGAACGTAAAGTAAATTTATGGATAAAGACTCGGTTGGGCCAAGCGAGTTTTTCCCTCGCGCTTTGTAGTGGCCGAAAACTTATTTCATATTCAGCTCCACCAACCGAGGGAACGATGCGGCAACGCAGAAGGTCGTCCCGTTTTCTTGCCATGCTTTTCGTCTTATTTTTGCATGCCTCGAAAGATCATTCCCAAAGGGCTTGGGAAAACTATCCAACTCCATTTGATCTTTACGCGAGCGATTGAAAATTCTTGCCTCGAATTGTAGTGCCCCCATTCCGTCGCTCGAAAAGAATCACTGAAGCGATTTACAATTCGATTGCGGAACAAATTTCGCTTCGATTTTTATCGTTCATAACGTCGGATCGGTTGCCGAACGATTGGCTTAACTTTCGCAGACATGTGACGTTATTTTGCCGACGGTTTCGTTTGATTGCAATTTATTTTGATAACGAAAATGCACTTGACGATCTTTCCTATCGGTCCTGCTGGTGTAAGTAAAATTTCATTCTTATCATTTACGTTTGCTAATAGTATTTACACAAACAAACAAGCCGGCCACCAGCTGGCAGGAGACAGAAAGTTCGGGGCAAGGCGCGTTGCATCACCGGCAAAAGTCGACGCGCAACTTTGACGGTTGCGGTTCGGAGAAATATTTCCCCGGATGGCAAATAATCAAATAGCTGGGCAAACAAACAAATAACCCAGAACGACCGAACAGCCGAACAATGGTTGACCGATGGCCGGCCGGTCGAGTGTAAATTGCTGCAAACCACAAGCTGGGACGGGGCGGGGAGCTTTCGAGTTTATGATATAATCAGCATGTTTATCCCTCGGACAGACACTCCAAGCCGGGATCTTCCGAGAGGATCGTGGTTTTGCAACGGGTAAGGTAGTTTGACTTTCTTTGGAAGCAAACTTAAAGCTGTCGGAGATAAAGCAAGTTTGTTCGGTGTTTATTTTCTTTGATACGCTGCCTTTATTCGGGTTGCTTGAGTGCTACGAGCGGTTGATTGTTTGCCGGCGGTGTGTATTTGCACAGATGCTACGCAAGTGATTTGAGTAAGACCACTGCGGACCGCATAGCGGTTTGCGTTCGCTTTTGAAACTCATTAAACGAGCAAGTGCGAAGAAAGTGATCTTTAAAGATCGGTTATTAAAGCGGGAGAATTGAGAGGAATTTTGTAGCACATCTGCGTGTTTTTTCCTTTCAAATTAATGATATATAAAGCTTATATTTTACATTTCCGTTCCTGAAAATATACTTTTTTTTATAAATTTAATATCTTCAATAAAATATTTATGATTCTCTATCACCCTTTGGAATGTAGCACTTCAATTCATCAACGTTCACGATACGAAAGCACATCGACAGATGGAAAACGCATTCCATCGAAAGGCTAACGTCGTCCGGGGACAACTTTCTCAGCCAAAACGTATGACGCAGCCAACCGGTCCGGATTACAACCATTGCCCTTTGGGGCCGTTTCGATGAGAAAGTTTAAATTACTTCGGTCGAATGCATATAATGCAGTTGGTGTGCATGCTAAATGCATGGGCGAAGTACCTTTCCCGGGTACGGATTCAAGCTCCTTGCCGTGCTCGAATGCAATCGTGGCTCGAATCGAGACGAACACAAACGCTCGAATAGATATCGGTAAACATTGCTTTTATCTGATGTTTTCGTGGCGGGCGGGGTAGGGTTAGGGAGAAAATCACCGCAAGGAAACATGGAACACGGTCTGACATAAGCTCCCGTCTGCCCTTCTCGGATGCACCCGGCCCGTCTGCATTACAACGGGGATCTGTTTGGGGTAACAGTTTGTCCGCTTCCAGTTCCTAAACAGCTTGTCGTTAGGTCTCTCTCTCTCTCTCGCACACACACTTTCTCATTTTCCCTGTAGAGAAACAAATGTACCCAAATCCGATGTAGTTTTCCCCTTCCCTACCGTGCTGTTGTTCCCCGAACGAGGGCAGAAAAGTTTTCCTGGTGCAAAAATTTTGCATACCAAAAATTCAAACCTCAAGCACAGGGAATTGGCAACAGAGGGCACCGACAAATGGCATGAGCGGGTGGCGATGTTTCCTTCCAGCACAACAAAGAGCACGAGAGTGCCTCCGCGAGGAGAGCAAAAAAAAAAACGACGAACAAAAGGGGCTCCCGGAAAACACAAAATCCCGGCTCGAAATGAAACGGTTGCCGGGAACGACAACACCATTGACAACTCTCCGTGTGTGTTTGCCTTTCCGTCCTCTACAAGAATGGCTACTGGATTGTCCGTTGGGACACGGAACCGAAAAAAGAAGCTAAACCGAAGCACCACTCTAAAAAGGAAAGGATTATTGGAGGAATCGAAGTGGACGGCTTCGGTGCAAGGCGCTCCCTTTCGGAAAATGCGAAACATGAAACTTTGATTAAATACCAATGCTACGGGCGAATGTGTGTTTTGCACGAGAAAGCAAACGTTACTGGCAAGATAAATTTGTCAACTGTGTATATCTCTCTCATACGCCAAGTGCAATCGATAACTTTTTGGCAACAAAGTTTTGGGTTTTGAGCTATCGATCCGATGCGTTCGAAGTTTGAGGGTTTGAAATGCATTTTGCAAATTACACACGATGCCGACACAAACGAGAGCGTGTATGAGCGTAGTGTAAACAGGACGGCCTCGGTTCCGGTGTTGTTCTTGCGAAAATGTGAATGCTATTTTGTGTCCCATTTTCAGACGAGAGTAAATTAATTAGTGGTAAATGGAAGATAACCATAAATGTACTCGAGTAGAAGTGCACTCTGTTGGCTGACGTGAAGCTGAATGTGATTAATTAAATTGCCCTTTATTTAGGTATTTTTTCATGTTGCTGGCAGAACTTGAAATAAAATCAATAATGCATGGATCAGTGAGATCGACAGGAGAATATGTTTTAAAATGATTAAATCGCTACGTTCAGTACAATGAGGCACGTGCTCCATTGAAAACTAATACCATGGAAAATTTCCCAAAAATAGAAGTGACAAAAGTTATCTTAAACGCATTAATTTGCGTTTGATGCCATAAAGTAAGCAATATTATCGTTAATTTCCCTCGTCGTTAGTGTTGGAGATTTCCGAGTTCGTAAAAATCGTTTTCTATGAGAAGGGCAACCGACGAGCATGCTTGTATCTTTTCGATTTCGATAAAGAAAGGAAAGGCCTTGAGGTGTAAAATACATTAAAAAAAAGTATAATCCCTACAAACGTTCCTTTCTTTTAAAGACAATTGCGTCACAGTCGGTTTGAACCGACGCCAAGGATAACGATGGGTTATAATGAGTGGAAAGAAAGCAGAAAAACCTCGTTTCTTTTACATAAAACATTGCAAAGGAAACGACATCTCAACGCACAAACACACGCACCGCTTTTGGGAAAGGGGATCATTATAGTTCCTGCACTTCCTGTTGCCCCGGCAGGATATAAGCGCTCGGGTGCAAATCGAATGTCGCGCTCGCTGCTCGTGAAAGCAATTAAAGTTATACGTTTGGCCGCGTCCGATTCCGCTGCAGTAGAGATTGTTATCTCCGCGGGGTTGAGTGGAGTGCGAGAGAAGGTTAGAAAGAGAGAGAGAGAGTGAGAAAAACGCAATTGTCGTAACAAAACAGGGTGCCAAGAAATCCGCGCGCGCCGTCCAGTTCGGTTGGATGATTATTGAAATTGGTTTGGTTTGGTTTTGGTTCGAGACAGCGGGTCCGGCTTCGAATGCCGAAAACTGTCATCTGCAAACGCGCCCGTCCCGAAGTTCTTTGTTCCACGGGTTTTACCACGGGCTCGGGATTATACACTATTCATGAGCGGTGAATCCGGTCCGGTGGGAAGGGAAGGGTGGGAAAGGGAGTCTGCATTATTCATGCTTTAATTGACACCGCAGTGTCATGTTGTGTAAGTTATAATTTCCCTGCCCCGGTTCCGGAGTTCAAGAAATTGTTCCGGTTCCACTTAAAGAACGAAAGTTTCGATCGGTTTCTTCGGCCGATATCAGTGCAACTGACAAAACCTTCCGCACACACACACACACACTCCCTTCGGGCCTCTTCAGCACACGTCACGATGCGCGTGGAACGGGAGGATTAAAGTTTTACCGGCAAAAACTCCACCTCGAAATCTAACCACAAAGCGGTGAGCCGGAACCGGATGATACCGGAAGGGAGGAAAAGACGGTACAGTCCGCTGTCGGTGCTCGCGTGTCACGGCTAGCGGTGGGGATTCATTATTCACACGACACCGTAGCCGATGGCCGACGGTTTGGTTTGGACGACTGTCATTAGAGCTGTCAGTGGCAGAACGGAAATTCGCAATGTCGCTGTCGATCGTCGCATTGTGTGTGTGTGTGTGTGTGTGTGTGGCACTCGTTTTGACCTGTCATTCCGGAAGTCGTCATTGTTCCGCACAAGACGTCATGGCGAGCGATCGCGAGTGACGTCGGGTTTAGCTTGTCAGTTTCACTAGTGACTCGTGATGCGGTTGTCGAAAACGGTTGTATTTCATTTTGAGCAACAAAAATATAAGACAAAGGATGATGGTTGCTGCTACAAGCAGCCGCAATCCAAATCATACAAATTGTGAGCGGTAACTTTAGCTTTCGAATATTTGATTCTTTGAACCGATCGGCTTCCATGGAGTTTTCAGGGTCACTTTGGGTATTTTTTTGAAAATAAAATATTAGTATAAAATTCACAAACTTACCAAATACAGCGCAGACGAGTGTTCCATTAGCGCGGAGCAGCAACCGAGGAAGGAGAAAATCATTACCAGCGCACCGGCGGCGATCAGTATGTACACACCGATGAAGTACACGTGAACGTCCAGTATGGCGATCCATTCATCGAATCCAGGCTCGGTGCGGATGAAGATGGAAAACGCAAACAAACCTGCACCGACAATCTAAAACAAAAAAAAAAAACAAAGGTAAAATAAAATACATACATACAAAAAAACCAGAGCATACGGTACGGCTGGAAAGACGGTCCAAGATGCCGAACGAGATAAGCCCGATGGCAGCAAAGGTAAACGAATGGTCATGGGTAATGGGAAAAACAGGAAATAATTTGCATTTCCCTCTCGTGCCACCCGCCCCGCCAGTGTGGTGATAATATTTTACAACAGCGCACTGCGACGGGTCTGGTGCGCCAAGGTGGGCGAAGAAAACTCCCCATCCCCAATCCCCAATCCCCGGTGTCCATTTCATGGTTTTCAGCTCGATCGAGCGTCTCGCCGAATGATCGAACCGAAACCGCACGAGGCACACCGGGCGTCTCCATTTGCAGCAAGCAGCAAGCCAACCGTTAAACAACAATACGATTTATCTCCGTTCCCTGTCAGCCGGCACGGGGAAGTGGGCAGCGTTTCCCGCCCACTACCTTCCCACCCGCTGCGCCATGCGGTACGGTTTCGAAAACATTATGTAAATCAGCATGAAGTGAGCATTTTCGGTGTCTGCCTTTCTTAAACAAATGATAGTTTCGCATTAGCTGCGAGCTGCCTGCCGGTCCGGTCCGGTTTTCGCCAATAAGTCGTGCCGGGCAGTAGCTGCAGGGCAGTGCTGTTTGCGCCACTGTCGCTGGTGTTATCCTTTCTGCCGGGCAGTTTTCCTTACACTTTTACGAATGCACATCGGTGATCTTGCCAAAGCACGGGAAGCGCAATTTGCATTCGCATTCGCTTTTGCACCGTGCAGTTCGCACACGAGGGAAAGAAATTTGCCTTCCTTTATCTACGTGCACCGGCGGAACGATCCGATCCGGTAGTGTGTGGTGAAATGATACTGGTTTGGTGACAATTGGCGAGAGATGGGGGGACGGTGGGGTGGGGCGTCCGTTCGGTTTGCATTACGTGTCGGTCAGCTCGGAGTGTATTTTTACATTTCACTGCTGGCAACCGTTTGTGGGCGTTTGTGTGATGTTTGATTTCACACGCTGCAGCACATCGATATTCCATCCGTTTGTTGCCGTTTGTTTACGAGGGTTCGTAAGGAAGCGGGGGTTATTTTTGCATGAAATTTTGTGCTCGCGTTGAATAAAGAAACCCAAACGCCCGAATGTATGCAAAGCGGAGTATTATTGAGTAATAAAAATGCAACAATAGAAAAGAATGCGATTTTATATGTTCATCATATTCAAAGTGGAATAGTTTCTTAATGCATAATCTTTCAATTTAGAGGCCCAAAAATATTTTAAATTGAATTTAAATTAAAAAATAACCTTTCAAAACATTCCTTTGTTCCACTGAAATGCTCTTACTTTATCGTGAAGTTTTAAACCACCATCCCTGATATCATTGGCCAAACAAAGGAACCCAACGAGAGGTGCGAAATCCTTAAACTAAACACCGCAACCGGGGGGGCCCCAAAGAGTGCCGAATGAAATTCAAATGCGAACCTGCGTGGCAGTACTGTGTGCGCTATGCAAAACTAAAAACTTCCCATTTGCTACTGATTTTTATCGCATCCCACCCGGGGTTAGCAAGGGTTAGCCAAGGGCCGAAAGTTGCTGGCAAAACGTGCCTCGTGGCCTCGTGGTGGCGGCCTCTCATTTCATATGCATTGAAATGGAAAGTTGTGTCGAATTTTTAATCAACTCGCAAATTATCATTCGAATGCCAGCGGGCACACACACACACACACACACACACACACACACACACACACACAAAGAAACCTCATAAGGCTTTCCGTAACACGCCCTTCGGAGATCGTCTCGCGTGTGATGCGTCGAAATGGTCTCGGTCGGTGGGAACGCCACGAGGAAAATCAGTCATACTCGCGGTCGGGCTCAATTCCCAGCGCGAACCGTTCGCTCATTTATATTCATCGCACAACGCACGTCCGGCGAACGGGTGGTATTCATCTTGCAGAGGGTAATAGCATCATCCGCATCTCACGCCGCGCTCACATTAATGCGAAAACCCACCCACCCACCCACCCACTAGGAACGTATGATTTTGGCTCGATTTACACGTGTTTTTTTTTCGACGCTGCTGCCGATGTCGAGTTTTTTTTTCTCTTACGTCCATTTTCATCGTGCATCCAAGCAACCTTTGCCCGTCGCCTTCTGTCCTTTGGGAGCTCAATTATTCGTAAATTTATCTACGCCCGACCGGATTTGTCCCGGAGTGGCGAGTTTCTTTCGCAGATGGAGATGAAGATATCCATTGCGTAGCATAGGCCCTACCGCCCGGAGGGTGACCTGAATGTGCGGCTGCGTGCCGATCCCAACACCCTGGCGGCTGCCTCGTTGGTCATTTTCGCCCGGTGGCCCCTTGGATGGCGGCTCTGCATGTGTGGGAAAATATAAATTTCACATCACACCGAAAAGGGACGCCGCGGTCCGCCCGTTCGTGGGGGTGGAAGGGAGAGGCAGGAAGGAATGTGACCAACACTATCGATGCTCACCCGAACGGACGTGAGCACGCCCTCGGGCCCTCGGGGTGAAGAAGGAAATGGTGAAAAGTTATTTTATTTAATAGAACCGACCCGTTTCCGGGTGCCTTTCGTGAATATGTGTAACCCGGTGGGCCGCCCGGTTTCGCTGCTTAATAAATTCCGGACACATCGCCGACACTCCCTCCGGCTCCCCATGCTCCCCATGCTCCCCGCCGCTCACACTCTCACACAATCACTCACTCCTTTCTTCGGGTCTACCCGGAGGCTTTTTCCATTAAGCACTTTCCCCATTGCGAACGCTGACAAATGAATGGCATCTTTGCCGAGGGTGGAATGCACAAGCCACAAGGATAAAAGGGCTCATCTACATCCCATCTACTTCACCGTGCGTGTCGCGTGTCCGAAGCGGTGGCGGGCTGATGAATCCTGACGCATTATTAAGCCCTCCAGTGTTGCGCTGGGCAAATAGAATTGGGAAATGTTTCAACTCATCACCCGCACGAGATTGGCTTTCGATCAGGGAACGGGCCAGCCAGCCTCGGGGGAGAGATTTGGCTTCGCAATTTGGTGAAAAATCGAGCAATTCTGTACGAGCGGGCCGTAGAAGGTCCGTTTTGATTGAAACGTTAGACAAGAGGAAACTCCCTTTTACCGGACGGGCATCCAGCAGCAAACATTACAATCAACCTCCTTACCAGTCCCGGACAGCCGTGGGGCTGAGAGTGTAATCACCATTAGAAGAAGATTTTCACTTCTAAAAAATAAAAAACGACCCCCCGGAAAATGGAAATGAACTTGACTTTGCGTGCTTTGTGCAGAGCGGCAAATCAGTTCGAGCAACACATCGGGAATCGGCAAATGGCACAAACGATGAATGGCATAAGATATCAGGCCATCAGAATAAAGGATCCCACACCGGGTCCATCCCGGTCCTTCTTCCCTCCAACGTCCGTACACGCTTGTGTGTGTGTGGTTTAATGGAAATGTGGAAATGGTTTGGGGAGGAGCGAGAAGAGACACGGGGAACAGGGTGCTGATCTATGGTGCTATCGCACCTCGTGTCCGCTCGTCCGCTGACCTGCCTCGGGCCCGGGGCACAATTGGGCTCCTGCCGGCATGCTTCTATTATTCATGCGATTGTCTCTAAAATCACGAAATGAGATTTATTTCCCAAAACCATTCCCAAACTCGTACCCGTACTTTACCGACCCGTCGGTGGTCCCGACGAGTGAATAGTAATAGAGAAATTGCAGAACCATCGTCCCCCCGGCCCGTGCTGACAATCTGTCAGTCGGACGAGCAGAAACGTGTGGCGGGAAGCTTGGAAGCTGGTGAATTATTAACATTGGCTTCTCGTCTCGTTGTGTGAAACGCCCGTCGGCTTCGGCGCACCCGCCGGAGTTACTGAGCCGTTGAATTCATTTTGCCTCCCAGCCGTTTTCGGTAAACCTTTCACTCCGACCCCTTTTTGACGACATATGGAACGACAGCGTGGAATGATTATGATCGAGCTGTTTGCGGGAGGCAGCCTCGATATGAAGCTTTTGTCGAATTTATGCAATCATTAGCATGTTTTAAAAGATGAATGGATTAGGTGGTTATGGTTTGTTTGGGTTTCGGGGGATCGGTAAAAAGCAGAATGGAATTTTATAGTGGTGAGTTTTGGAATAAAATATATATAAATATATAACCGCAGAAAGTAAAGGGTCTGATCGCAAAAAACTTTGGCGAATTAATTTGAGCAACGGCGAAAAGGCTTCATTGCTAGCCGTCAAATTGTTAAAAGTAATTCTTCAATCATCATGAGTTTGGATTGTAAAAGTCTTATCCACATTGTAAACATCAAATTCTTGTCCTTTATCATTACAAGTGGTGCAAATTCATGCCCATCGGTGGCGCCAACTCGATTTATCATGGCGCCGTACGTCAGCTTCACGCCGCTCGCCGTTATCTCGGAACCTCAGAAATCGGCATGACAAATTAAATCATATCTTGTGCGTTTGGTTTTGCGGTTCCGGTTCCAGTTTCGAGTTCGAGTTCGAGTTCGGGTGCAGCAACGCAGCCCATGACAACAAAACCACCAGGCGCAATACCATCGGTCACCGAGGCAACCCAACCGTTTTAGTGTCACTTAGTGGTCGATAGTGATAACGCGACCGCTTCCGATCCGTACCGTACCGGGCGTGCCTGTTTCGACGCCCAAACAATGAAATTCGATTAAAATTTTATTACTTTTCCAATCATCCTTGGTGCAGGGTTTTGTTTTTTTTTTTGTTTTTATTTTTTCAGCTGAAGCTCTCCATATGCACAACCACGTCGAAGCAACCCATGCGACGCGATGTCATGTCAGTTGGGAGTGTTGGTTACAAAGTAAAAAAAGGGCAAAATAAAACACCAGTGACCTCACCACCAGAGCCTTGGTTTGTGAATTTTCCGTTCGGTTAGCATTTTTTCACGCGCTCTTTCCATGTTTTACTGCACTCGGTCGCTGATGTCATATTGTAGCTCATAAATAACATTTTCGGTTTGTGTGTGTGAGTGTGTGTGTGTGTGTGTTTCCCATGTCTGGGTGCGCTACGAGCGTGGTTGACATTTTTGTTCTGGTTGGTTGTTATTCTTTTGGTGTTGCATTGTTTGCCCCTTCCCTTGATTGTTTTTCAGCCACCGTGAATCCATTACTAACAGCCACGGATAACAGTGGCGCACCAGAATGACCGCACCGGAAGCTGTGGAAGTCAAAATCAAACACATTCCATGCGTGTGTTTCATAACCTCAGCGAGTCAAAAATTGCAGAAATCCGATCATGCGACACGATAAAGAAAATATGTCCCTTTGCGCTCGTAGCAAAAATAAAGAACGCGCATCGCGTATTACTTACGCCGTACTTGGGGTGAATATTGCAACAAACGGAAAGGAAAAAAAAATTTCCCAAAAATTTTCCCCAATATGTAACGGAATATACAACCCTTGCTGGGTGGAAACGGGTGAGAAAATGATTGAGAAATGCTTGACTCGCAAACCTTCGGTCCCGGGTCAGCTTGGAAAATTATTGATCCCAAATATATGTATCCTGATCGCAGAAAACGAGGGGAGGGTTGAGGGCCCACCCTCGGTTCTGGTATTGATAAATGCTTGATGGGCTTTACTTTTTGCAATAACGCCTATAAATCATTCATCGTACCAACACGTTCGCAAAACCGGTCAGCAAACCGAGTGTGTGAGGGTTCGGTTTTTTCGGTCGTTCTGCCAAGGGAAATGCGCATTGGCAGCATCATAAAATAAAACTCACATCATCCGAACATGACGCCTTGGCTAGTTCATCTCATCCTGTGACCGGATGCTTCTAGCGGATGGAGAAGAGAGGAGGGCGTGGCGGTGAGTTTCCCTCGAACGTCCCATTAGTGAGATGGAGTGTATCAAAGGTACGCTTTTCTTCGATGAGCTATTGGGCAGCCGAGACGAAACGAAAGACGGACGGTCCGCATTACGGCTTGCATTACGTTAATTGCGTGCTGTATCATATTCTTCGACAGTTCTAATAGCACGCCCGAGAGGAAGCGAAAGAAATTGGATACTTTTTGTAAAGCAACCTTAGCCGGCAAGGACGTCGCAAATGGATAAATTTGTAGAGCAATAATTTTATTCGCACGCAGCGCTCGGTTGGAGCGTACCGGGCGCTATGAAACCCGGTCCCGGTTTTTACATATAAATTCACTCAACACAAAGAACGATTTTTCACGCGGTCCCACAGTACGTGCCTGCTGTGCCGGATAGTGGCCGGATGCGCTCGATGTACGGCAAAGTTACGCCAACTTCGGTGAAAACGCTCGTAAAAGGCGATATTTGTTAAGATTGATAGTTGTTGGCGCGTGTGGAGTGTGGCGCATAAAAGTATCAACAGTAAATAATCCACAACGATGCTTCTGCTCCCGTCGCGAATGATAGTTGTTTATTGTTTTTCCTTTTTTTTTTTTGCTTTTTATTCGAAACAAATTATCTTGATGCAATACTTGCAATACAAAAAATTAAGGATCATTTCAAATGCTTCACAGTGAGTCGATTTTTCGTGATTATTTCCCACCAATCAAATAAATTCTCAAATAAACTCTTAAATTTCTATCATTATTCACCTTTCATGTGTCAGCCTGCAGTTAACACGTACGAAACTAATTCATAATTCAAATCCGTCCCACAGAACGCGTCGCACAAACCAAAAAACACTTGACAGCTTCGGAAAAGGTGTCGATTCCGGTTCCAACTTCCTGCGGTGGATTTATCGGTGCCAATTAGATGACAACAAAATGGCAGGCGTAGCAAAACAACAGCAACAGCAAAAAAATCCTTCAATCGTACACAACTGCCCTTCCTTTTCGCCACTTGTCACTTGCGAGGAAACGGTGATGAAATATTCAGGAAGCGACCAGTAAAATTCAACAAGTTACGGTCCGGAGTGTTCCACCGACCTTCCGGGGGCGGAGTTCCACCCGGATTTTACACCACAAAGGACACACAGCCAGCCGTGCCGCACGTACTCCATGTGTTTGCTAATTTCATTTACACCGCGACCAGCAAGGACCTTCGGTTGTCGGGGTGCCCAGGTTCCGGGTAGAAAGAATCATAAAGTAAACGGTGTCAGATGATTAAAACAGAGGAAATATTATGCCTAACGATGTGGGCAGCCCTGAAGTAGGCCTCCCGGAGGCATAATTTTGTCGGTTGAATGTTGTGGCGGTGGTGTTGGATTCTTTTTTCGTGTGTTTTTTGTTTGCTGTGTCATTCTCTGGAAGTGACTCTAAATTAGTGAATGTCATAGCCTCCCAACGGACGGGGGTCTTACTTGCGTTCTACAAACAAGCCTTCCCTTGGGAGAGCAGGTGTAGTTCGTTTTTTTGTTACTCAGTTTCTTATGGTGCGCGTGTTTTAGTATCGCATGTCACGGTTATAATAGAACGAGACGCTTCGACGGACCGTGAAAGGAATGGCAAAATTAAGCAATAAAACATTCCACTTGATTGTGAGTGCGATTCGTTTGCAAGGCAGGAAAAGAGACAGACCGCACGGAAGGTGTCATCATGCGTGATCGCAACGACCAGTTCCGGTGGGGAAATTTTCTTTTTGCATAGCGTCAAAAATCGTTCCGGTGGAGAAAAAATAACTTTCCTCGGAACACATGGCACACTGTGCCACCGTAAATTACCACCGTAACTACGGGGGCCATTAGTTCGGGTTCGTTAAATCGTTGCAGCTGCTCCTTTCCGTGTATCTAACGTGTGCAAACATTTTTCTTTTTTGTCACTCACTCTTCTAGACTGTTTTCCCGTGCTTTATTGTGGCCGTACCGGTCGCATATTTCATGTAAAGCTCCGATCCGCAAATTGAATTGCTGCTAATAGTCGTAACGCGATCCCGTGGGTAGGTAGTACGTACCCAACAGAGCGCGTGAGTTTCTTTACGCGAACGGAGAAAAATAATCTCTTTTTTGTCCGGGGGTGACAGTTTTGCGAGCGTCGGTTTCGGTAACGCGTTCGGACGAATCGAAATAGGAACATAAATCAAGCGTCTGCTCGATATTTGTATTCGGGGGTCATAGTAGCCTATGAAACCGAATTCTCCAAACGCATTCATGTTTTATGACGAAATGATTGCATGTTTGCAACTCGGAGAAATACGTTGGTAGCGAAGCAAATAATATTTCAGGGAACTGAACCAGTAAGTGCTTTCAAATGTGTACGATCTTTGTCACATATGGTCTTATTCCGTAAACGTTTCACTCGTACACATGTGATTTTTGTGCAATATTTCATAAGTGTTTCGTCAGCAGAAAGATTTGAAACGATTGATTTATTGAAATTACCCCTCTTACAAGACAAATAATGTTCCTCTAACGCTGCAAAACACAGAATAAAAGCAATAAATCACCATTGGCTGAAGCAACCGTATGCTACCGTTTGACGATAAATCAAATAGAGATTATTTCTCAGCAAAAGTTGATGAAGCAAGAAACAAATCTTCTTTCCCGTTGCGTCGTCACTGTCGTCCATTCGGTCGATTGACTTTCACAATTTCGTTTCAATTAAAAGTAACAAACGAAACGGTTAAAAAACAATAGCCCAAGACGATCGTCGGACGCGCCCGTTCAGCATAATTGTCTTTGCGCGAATGTAAATCGTTTTTTCGGGGTCGTTGCATCGCGCGAATGGCAAAACTATCGTTTAAATGATAATCCAAATCCAAAATAATGGACCTGGGGGGGAAGCGCGGCTGGTGTAAAACTTAACGAGACTTTATAATTGGTGTCCGGCGTCCCGTTTTGCCGAAACCATTTATTTTTCCACCCCGATGGGCGCGGCAATAATAATCGTGAAGCTTTGTTTGTCGTTTCGCCGTTTTGTGTTGAAAGAGTGGAAGCCGAGTTTTTCCTACTTCGTTAAGCAATACTGTGGGTGGTGAGAGTCGATAGAAGAAGGGTTTCGCAATAACGACTCTTAGTAACGACGGTATTGCACTCGGAAGAAGTACCATCGCTAGCGCAAATTAGCTAACCGATAATGGAGTTTCGAGTTCTCTCCTGCTGGAAAGTTAAAAAAAAGAAAACCGTAAGAATAAAGAAACCCGGAAGTCTCAAACTTAACTCCATTGCCAGTGGACGGTGGGGAGGTTTTTTTTTGTTGCTTCGCTTTGTGTCACCATTTCCACTCTCGACCACAAATGAGACGAACATAAAAATTAACCAGCGTGCACCATTCAAGTGTCCGCCTGGACACGGCAGGCGTTGTCGGTGTCGCTTCCGTGAGTAAGGATGGAGTTGAAGATTTTCTTTAGCGGAATAAAATCATTTCCTTCCCCAACAATGGTTGCAACAAAGCACCGGCGCAGACAAGCTGAAGGTAGAAAGCGCGAGCACGTGGCTCGCGTTTCGTTCCGTTCGGTGACATTAATTAACGTTTTCCAGCGAGATTTCCGCGAATCAAGGCTTTGTCGGTGTTAGGTGTGGAGTGGTGGGGTTGAGATGATGTTTTCATTTTAGTTGAACGCCTTCGCTGTAATTAGCGCGCAAGGTGGATATCCTTCGATGCTCCAAGCGGATGGAGGATAGGAATAATTGTCCACTAGGATCCTACGATGCTGGCTTTAGGGACGGAAGCGTTACATAAATAGAACATTGTAAAGGCGAACCTTTCCACGAACTGGATGGCCAGCGCATTTTGAAGATTACTTGCGGATGTTTGCTGGACGAAATGTTTCGCGAAATGGAACATTTCAATTGCTGACTTTAGTTTAGTTTCTCGAAGAAGCTCACAATTTTGAAAAAGAAGATATTTTTTTATTCACTTTTTAAACATTTTCACAAACATTGCAAAAATGTGAATGAACTAAATTGTTCTCCTTTGCTCTAGTGCAGTCCGGCAAAGTCATTTCGAAACCCATAGCCGGTTCCAAGTATCCATGTCGAAATGATGAAACCGTTTCACGGAAATTACGTACGCCTAACCCCTTTCGTGGCAGCGGAAACGAACCAAGATTAATGCATCCCACGCCACTTTCGAGCCTGCGGTCAACTTATATCTTTGACAACCGAGTCAATCTCCCTGCCGCAACGGTGGCAACGGTGTGGGCGTTCAAAAATTATTGCTTTCGCGTGGTTACGCCATTTAGCAGCGTACGCAGCCACACACGCACACACAGAAACTAGGCCCAAGGAGACAAATAGCCACGGTGGCGAAATGCAACCGTAGCTCGTGTAACAAATGGACACCTAGCTCGATCCAGTGCGAGGAATTTCCATTCCCGGGCCACGTCCGTTTGCTCTCGGTGCTCCCACTTGTCAGTGTCAAACGTCAATGGGTGAGGATATTCGGCGAGCCTGCTGCCATTGTTGCTATGGCAACGAAGGGTGTCGTGAGGCAGGATATTGAGTCCAGCGTCGAATTCCGGTAGCAGAGCAGAAATTGCATTCTACACACGAACGAACCGATGATCGGATGTTTGCTCTGCCGCTAGTTCTAGAAAGCGCCTAGGTTCGTGAGCCAGGCTGAGCAATGTATATGTTTGGACAAGCTGTAGGCACTTGCGGGAGATTTAATGCACCGAGCACATGAAGCGTTGTACCTTTTCACCGGTACATTTAAGACACGAATCGATCATGAGGCAAAAAGAATCTGTTGATTCGTTCCACAGCCTCCGAACGGCCGTTCCCGGTGACGGTTGTTTGTTTGGTGTCACCCACCTCCCCCACCGGGAATGTCATAAACAGACAAATGAGATTCCGATTCGCAATAAAAGAAACGATGTGTTTTACGATTAATTTCAGTTTTATTGGCTTTTACGGTAGGGAGTCTTGGTGGAATGTTACGAATCGTTTTTGCTATTTTTTTACCTCCAGTATTGTATTGTGCACTGTTTACACAACAGCCGGAAATTGTGTTCCTTTCTCGGGGAACACATGGTAGGCAAAGGCAATTCGTTTGATCCTATCCGTTTTCCTCCCCTCTCCTGGGAGGAGATGCTTTTAGTCGATATCTTGATATTGTCATGCGAGCGTACCGGAGGAGAACAAAGAATCTCGAGACTGGATGGACTGAGATGAGATATTTTATGACAAAAAGAAGATTTAAATCGGTGTGCTATCGAAAGCGCCTGAAAGTAGGCAACCGACGGTGTTGACGGTTTAAACGGTTAGGAAATTAATTATTTCCTATTGAATTTCAATGAAGAAAAAATGTTCCTGTAACGCGTCCCGAAATGCGTTCTCCTCTACAATGTGCGAATGGAGCGTTTAAAGAACACGACACCGCTTACATTACAGGCACAACTTAACATTTTAAATTGAAGATAATTTATTCTGGTGGAAAATACCCACTCTCATAAAGATAAAATCCTCACACCGCATTTGAACGTTGCACGATACAAACGAAGAAAACCGCACTAACGAAAAAAAAAAACTGACCATCACTTGGAAAGTTTTCAACTGCCCAAGACAATGACTGCTTGAAAGTCTAGCGTGTAGCGACAGCAAAAAAAAAAAATGAACTAAAAACCGGTGGCATCCTTCAGGGACCGATGGGGGCTGTGAAAAGCGGCACTGAAGTAAACCACCGAGACACCGGGTACGGGAAACGGGAACGGAAAATACACGCTGAAGTACACAACGCCAAACCAAATCAAATTATTGTTTCGTGCAGTTAGCGCAGTGTTGGTGGCGCCGCAAGGACAAGAACGAGATCGTCCTTCGGGGCCGTCCCCGGCTAGCTGTGGGATTGTGGTTGGACTTTGAATTCAGCCGCGCAAACGGTGACGCCACTAAAGCGGATACGAAACCAGACGGCAACTACTTCACCGCGGGTGGAGTAAAGGTTTCCCACTGCATCTCGTTTCTCGGTTGGTTCCTTTGTGATTCTGTTGGTTTTTTTTGTTTGTTTGCTTTGTTACTCGTTCGGTTCCATTGTTCTACGTTTCGATGGTGATTTTTTGTGCGCCGTTGAGGTCGAAGGGTAAAGCAGAAGAAAGGCGAGGAGAGCAAAACAAAAAAAAAAGTCAAAGCATCCTGCGCGCAACTTTTTCGCTAATTTTGTTTGCTAAATCTTCGACCAAAAAAGCAAAACCCACACCGACTCGCTCGGTGTCGCTCGTTCGACCGATAGTTCAAAGGGAAACCGACGTTGCACACTCTGTCGCTGTCACTTTCGAGCGTCCTGGTTTAGGAGGGGGGGGGGGATTTCTCGCCCCTCCCTTCACCGCCTGCACCGTACGGTCGAGGTTCATTATTCCGTACGAACCGTTTTGCGGGATGTGGTAAGACAAACGGAAAGACTTCTGCGCGGGTGAAGGAAGGATTTTTGTTTCGAACCCTCCCGCTAATTGAGCAAGATTTGCAGCATCATTTTAGGTGCAAATTTATTCGATTGTAATTGAGTGTTTTGTTAATACGTAAAAAACAAGCGCTCTTTCCATTAGTGCTCACTTATCTACTTAAATTTATTGAGAAGATCTTGACGCGGGACGGCCATGCTGCGGGGTTTCACCATTTTCAATTCAATCTTTTAATTTATATCCTCAAAAACAACCCCTAAACCACTCGAGATGGACAGAAGGCGGTCCGTTCCACATCATAATCGCTCGGGACCGGAACCCGCTTAAGCAAAGCTCGGCCCACCAGCGCCCCGGGAGCACAAGTGAAGTTGAAGTTTTTGGGGCAAACTTTTCAATCCTTTTGATGGCTTTTATACTAATTGAATTTTTCTGCTCGTCCATCTTCGTCCACCGTACCCGCCCAGCCGAGGGACGCAAAAAAGGGACCAACGGCCACCTTGCCCCCTTCTCCAGCAGCGTCAAGGCACACGAAAATGGACGAGCATCTGGAGGCGAACGAACAAAAATAAAACGCATTAAAGGGATGCGTAAGAAAGCTGAAGCTATCTGCTCTCATGCGCCACAGTTTTTAACCGTAAAACATTCCTCTGTTTACATCCTACTTCACTCGGCGAAGCAGGCGGGCCACTTTTTGGTCGTAAAATTTTTCCGGTCCCAAAAAGGCTCTTAAGAAAAATGCCTTCCCAAAAAGCGGAATGTGATCCCTTTTTTACTGTTTGCGTGTTAGTGCGTTTGTGTGTGTGTGTGGCTTTCTTCAAGCTATCCTGCCAATCGTTGGGTCATCGGAACGGGACGGGGTGTCGTCGGGTGGACGCGGTTCCACACGCTACCGGTCATATCCTTGCAAATATCCTTCGATCCACCACCGAAACACCGGTTCGGTGCGACTTGTTGCGAGGCACCAATCGACTTGATGGATCTCGACCATCAGCTATTCGTCGGCCGTATCTTCTACCTACCCTCCCAACCTTCCCTCTCACTCCTCAACAACGTCGTGGTGCTAGCAACAAGAGGGTTCGTGAAGGGGTGCTCCCGCAGGTTTGTTGTTGTTATGGCGGTTCGGGCATTAATAGTCGGTCGCCGGTCGTAAAAATGTGCTGCCGTGAAGAACGCGATATAAAAATCCCATGCTCCATTTGCTGGTTGTTGTTTTTTTTTGCGGCCTTTCCCCAAACTCTTTTTCTATCGTCGCGCTTAGGCAAAGGGTTTTGGGAAAATAGCAGCTGACAAGTATTTTGGATGCCTTGCACCTTTACTGTAAGTGTTAAGCATTCGGTTAAGTACGAGCGCATCTCTTCGGATGCTTCATGCGTTTGGTACGTCCGGTAAATTGTGACGATGAAGAGGGTATAACCAAAACGTTTGTTAGGTAAATTAAAAATGGTACTGCAAAGTTTTTACGAGTTTTGTGCAAGTATTTGCTGCATATTTTTGGGTTGGCCTTTTCCAGACTTTTGTTTTCCCTTTCTTTGTTGGTAAGAGTGAACGATTGCATACTGTCAAACTAGCCTACTGTGAAGCTGTCAAAATACACGATGTGCGCCTGAAGGTATGCAATGTTTCGTTTGGTATGATACGTCTATTTTAGTTTTGTAATCGTGTAAACACTATCTTCCATATCTGTAAGCTTTTTGAAGCGTGCAACAAAAATGCGTAAGAGGCATCTAATACGATTAAACGTTTTTTCTCATAGATAACAAGCTATTCAGCATGCCTTTCGCTCAAACAAAAGGTAAAAAGTGGCAGTTTTGAAGATACAAATTACATCATGTCTCAAATATACAACCCACGAGATGAAAAGCACCATTTTCCGTTTACTATTTGCAATCGCCCACCCACAAACGCGCGCTTCAAATTACGCACACACAACCAACCTGCCGTACAAACATTTTCTTATCAACAGCACGTCGCCCCACCGGCAAGTCATTATTTTCCCGTGCCGTAACTAATTGAGTCATTCGAAGCGTTATCGCTTCGCCTGAAAGCCCGCGTCTACAGAAGGTAAATCGGCGTGGAGTGAATAAATGTCACTTCACGTGTACGCGTATTTATCAGGCTTCCCAGTCTCTAGCTTCCTTTGCCCCCGAGCTCCAGCCCCGGTTCGGAACTATTGATGACGCTTCGTGCACGAGTAGTTGCGCCCTTGCCTTTGCGCCCGTAAATGATGTAACACGGTGAAGATGAGATCCCTTTTGCAAAGGTGCAAAACGACGTACGGTTCGGCAAAAGACGCCCAGTCGAGTCATTTGGATCTCATTCACCGGCAATTGTCTCAGAAGGCGAACGCGAGCAAGCGGTGCAGGCGGCCTCCTCCTAATTGCGTAACGTATGCTAACGTATGCATGAGCACGCAAATGGGTGAATTCGTTCGGAATAGAAATTTGTTGATTGCGTCGGCTGGTAATGGAGTAAAAGGGGACAAACGTAAATGTGGCGAGGGCGGGAACTGGTATTGATAAATAGGAGCAAAAAGTTTTCCTCGCAAAACGTTAGTTTTCCGAACACCGGCAAGCATTCATATCATTTGAGCAATCCGCTTAGCAGTAGCAGAAAATGTGCGCATAAACACTCCTTTCAATCGGATTGTGGTTTAATGCATTCGAGAGCACTTTCTGGCAAGATTTGTACAATGAAGCATAAACACCTATAGTCCGCTTAAAACTTCTCGGTCGCTTCGCTCTGGTTTTTTTTTCTCCCTGCCCAGAAAAACAATGATTCAGACGTGCTTTGTTTCAATCAAAAACCGTTAGATGGAAATGTTCCTCTCATGGAGCACTAAGCCTACAAAGTATGGCTCGAAAAGGTTTGCGGAGGTTTTTAGTTTTGTTTTTTTGCTTGCCCAGATGCATTTCCCACGCTATTATTCGTGCCATTGTTCCCGCAATCGTGAGTGATTTTGCTACGCCCGTAAATGAGAAACCCAAAGAGCAAATCCCTGCCAAATGTGCTGCCAATCTGCCCCGCCCCGTCTCAAGACTGCGGTCAATGGCCCCCAAACGGATGTGGAAAGTGTGTACCGTAAAAAAAAAAAAACATAAGAAAAACTTGTCCCTCTCGAGAGCGCTAAATGGCTAAATATTTTTTGCTTGCCTCCGTTTTTGTGACATGAGTCTCGTTTTAAGCACCGTTAATTCAATTCCGAGCCAAGGATCTCCGCCGAGGACCTGGGCTGCGTGGGCGAATGTTCACACGATCCCACGCAAAGGATCAAAACGCATTTTGAGCGAAAGTAACAAAAAATGGAAAAAAACACTCACGAGCCACAATGTAACGGGCGCAACAAATGAGCCGGTGGGAAGCAAAATCAGGGACACACACGCGCCATTGGGACACTCATTTGCGTATGAATTATAAATCATAAATACGCCCTTGCTGGCGCCCGAGCACGCGTTCGGGGACCTGCACACACACACACACATGGCTCAGCCGTCGAAAGCGGACGACGCCTCGCTCGGAAGGGCAAAAACCCTCCCGAGATGGCCCCGGTAAGCGAGCCCCGCGAGGGCGCGACGGGCGGTGGGTGGCGCGCTGATGGGAAATTAAAATTCTTCGAAACACTCACGGTGCCGTTTTGCCGTTTGACGCCTTCCAGCATCCCGTCCCACAGGGGACTTGCTGAACTGTTTAACGAAAATGGTTCGTTCCACATTTTATCACCCTTTTGGAAGATGCGGTGCGGCGAGCAAAAATGGAGCCCACACCACCCTGTGCCCCTACCCTCTAAGCTCCCACCTCCCTTCCCTCCCCGCTTCCGCACTCATTAAATTCGCTTCAACGTCAACGGGCGCAATTTCAGCGACTTCCTAATGGAATAATCTCATTAGTATCCTTTTCCCACCCACCCACCCGGGCTGGCTGGAGCGATTCGAGTTCGGGTTCGGTGTCTCCGTTTTGTGTGGCTGTCTGGGGACGCGGTGAGCGTTTGTGTCCCGTGCTGCTTGGGAAAATGTTGTAAAAAAGGAATACCCCAACAGCGGGGCGGCGGAATGTTTGAAGAAGGAATCGGCCAGCATGGTTGAATGATGTAGCTTGAAATGTTTTAAAGAAAATCGACGCCGTTAAGATGAATGTATTGTGGAAAGTTACAGGAAACAAATTCATCCATTATTCTGGATATTTAAAATTTCATGCGGAAAGATTTAATATTTGATCTCAATTGGTTGAATATTTTCATGTAATTTTGCAAATATGATACACACTTATCAGAATCATCGTGGCCATCTTTCGAGTGTGTGTTTAATAGCTAGAATTCAGGAGTTGAAAGCTTCTTGAAAGAAAAGAAATTCCTACATCGTAAAAATTTCTAGCTAAATTCTAAAACGATCCAAACGTAATTGCTTGTCACGCTACATTGAAAAGACTTCTTAAAGTGTTAAGAAATCAATTTCGCACATCACCTAGAATCGTACACGTGCAGACCAAATAACAAAAAAAATTAACTAAAAGGAAGGAATTTCGTTTCGTTATGAAATTTCTTTCCAACCTTCCCTGAGAAAACGTTCCCGGCAAAAAAAGGCAAAGCGAACCGGTTTGCCCAAGAATGCAAGCAATCATACCAGGGGTGGGGAAGGGAACCGAACGGGGCCGGTTTGGTCAACCACCAGAAAATAGGGACAGTTCAGACGCCATCTTCGTTAGCTAGAAAATAGCATCGGTTGACTCAGTTAGCTTGACGCTCATATTAATATGGAATGGTTGGTAGGAGCAGCAGAAGGGCACGGTACGCCAGGGAGACATTTATTAAATATTTTACCTCCCACCTACACCCACCCCACCCACACACACAAACACACGGTGGGATGCTTTTGACAAATTTTCTCACACAAATATTCATATCTGTGTCGAGTTCTCGTTAATATGTTTACTAGCGCTGCCTTTTGCGCTTCCCCTGGTTGGCGGGTCAGGGTATTCCGTTTCCGTGTGGGTTGAGTGATGAGCTTCGGCCTTTGGACAGTTACGTGTGTGTGCCAAGCGCAAGGCATTTGCACCATTTTCCCGAGTGCTTTTCCTAAATTAATTGCTTTCGACTGGTTGTAATTGGATTTTCGCCCCGAAACGGGTGAGATATATGGGTGTGAAAATGATGAAAAATTGCCTCGGTTTGGGTGCGTGGGAGGTCTTTAAAATGAATGATACCGAAAGTTGAAAGTATGTTGCGTGTTGCGTGTGCCGGAACACTCACAAGATGCTGTCCAATTCGTGAGAGAATGGGTGTGTGCGCGAGCGCGTCATGTCAGATTATTCTTTAAATAATTGCAATCATTTTGTTTACATTTTTTTCTTCTTATCGGTCGAAATGGTGGATAGAAAAGGCGAACGGAAAAGATTGACTGCAAAGTTTATTGAATTAAAACTTCACCGACCACGGAAAAATAACAGCGAAACTGTGACGGCCGCAAGTTTATGTAGCGGCTACGGTGCACTACCTCATCGCATCGCCCTTCAATTTTCCCTCAACCACTTTGAAAGAGCACCAAGAAACGAAAGAAAATAAACACGGGCAAAATACACGGGCCCGCCTTCTAGTACTGTTGCACGGACGGGCATCATTTTTGCCTCATTTCCCGAGCCTGCTCGGGTTTGGCCGGTCGTCCAAAGTTAACTGCACCGTGGCCCTGCACGGCCGGGAGGAACGAAGATCACGTAGGAATGATAAATTTTCACACCCCATAAACCAGTTCCCGGGGCGCGAGTGGCTTCATAGGAGCGAAATAACGCAAACGGGTTAACTGGGTCAAGAAAGGATGGTGTGAAAATGGAATCGGAAGACAACGAAAAAAAGAAAAAAAAATCGCAAACTTTCTGATTCTGAAATCGAGCTGTGTCGGGTCGGGGAGCGGCGAAGAGTGTGCGAAGTGTATAAAAATATAAGCAAACGATAGAACATGAAGCTATAAATGTAATATAACAGCGAAACGGGA
Source organism: Anopheles farauti (assembly GCA_000473445.2). Classification (NCBI taxonomy): domain Eukaryota; kingdom Metazoa; phylum Arthropoda; class Insecta; order Diptera; family Culicidae; genus Anopheles; species Anopheles farauti. The sequence continues at coordinate 2,358,890 of KI915045.1, forward strand.
AAAAAGAAACCTGGAAGCGAACTGGTCAGAAATTGAGCACAGCTAAACTTGGAAACGGAGAACAAAAACCGTGGAAAAAGATCCGGCGTCGGCAAATGGATGCGCAGAAACGTTGTGATTTTATTTCGTCTCGGTTTCGGCTCGTTTTTGTCTTCGCTGACTTAACACGAGTGCACGCAAACGTTGTCTGCCGACGCCGGTTGTGGTGGAAACTTTGGTCAGAACTTTCGTAGTTCTCTTTCCTCGCCTTTCCTTCCCCGCCACCGTGTTGTGCTGCTCAAGCCCATCGTTTAGATTTTTATTTCCCATTCACACCCTCCTTGCCGTCCGAGGAAAACGGGTGGGCCACACCGGTGGTGAGTGGTGAGAAAATCGGCTGCACACTTTGCACTTGGTACTTTCGAAACAACGTCGGTGTTTGCCTCCGTTGGCTAGGGAAGCAGTTGTACGGGTCGTAAAATGGACAGATAAAAACATGAAACACAGTGTGCGCCGTTCCTGTACACTTCTTGGCGTCTGGCAAAGCTGGCATTCGTGTAAGAAAATAAAAGCGGAGCGCTCCGGAAACCCCAGAAAAGCCAAGACCAGTTTGGCACAGGATGGAGCGCGTAACGAATCGATCATCCATGAAGAAGATCTTCCGGGATGATCAAACTGATTTTAGTGTTGGGTGTGAATTTCGTCAATTGACAGTCACTCGTAGTCGTGGTTTATCGAGCGAACTTTGTACTTAATTGAGAGTTTGGTTTGGACTTGGAAGTCTCTATTGGCAGTGTAATAAATACAGTCTTGTAGTCCCCTGATGATTTGTCCTATTTTTTTACCATTATTTTATGTTCGCTCTGGATCTTCTAAAGTTGTGGCGGGAGCCCGAAGTAATTTTTGAAATTTTCATTTCAAGTGTGATCCCAACCATAGCAGCCTATGGAAGTTAAGACATTTCGCATGCTCGTGTGGCGCCACCTATTGGCATAAAGAAAATGTTCCTCTGCAACTTGTGCTCAAGTAAAATTTTGATTATTCCCTTTTCACAAAATTAGTAAGTGCTTCTTCCCAGGGCCTAATTAAAATTGTATCCTTATTAAAGAAAGCTTCCACTTCGAACTCCACTACAACTTCCAGCGAATCAAACGCTCGCATGCGAGATTAATTTATTCGTCGTGTAAATGCCGCATCTGCCACACTGGCTGCATATTTTAAAACCGAAGACCGAATGTACTTTAAAACCCCCTTTTCTAGCGTTTGCTTCATTTAATGAACAGAATTATACTCTCATTCTCCCTCTCTCTCTGCCCTTACGACCCACCCGATGGAGAAAGCGATCCAGCGTAATTGGTGGGCAATGTGGCCTCCCGGAGACACCAAACCAGTACTCACTCTAATTAATATTAATTTGTTCGCTTTGTGTTGGCTTGTCCAGCGTTGGCTTTCCACCGGACACTAGTCTCCGGGCGAGCGGACGGAGTTTTCTTTTGGAAATTCACTCCACCACCACGCTGCTCCACTCGGGTTGCTGCGGGTTATTGCTTCGTTCACTTAACTTTGCTCCGATCGTGTGGAGCTTCTTAGGTTTGGCGGGGGGTGGGTGGAAGTTTTGGTTTTTCTTTCGGTTCCTTTGAAATGAAAATCATCACCGATAGAAAACGGGTCGCTGGACGCTAGTCTAGGAGAGTCCTTTTCGAGATTGGTTCTCGACGGTGCGCTTATTACCATTGGTAGGAAGGAATCGGTGAAGCCAGCAATCGTTAACCTCGGTAGCACAAAGGGAAATCAATTTGTTCGTTTGACTCTCTCCACTCCCGGTGCTCCTCGCTCGGCCGAGATGCAGATTTTGTTCTTTAATTACGCTGAAAGCAACCAAACTACTGCCGTTCGGGATTGTAAATGTGAAATCAATACCACGCAGCGCAGAAGGGAGACGTGATGAAAGCATCGTAAATTGCAGTCAAGAATGAATCTCCCACTTCTTGCCAGCATTTCCGTTGAGTTTTGGAAGTAATTGCTGTTTTCGCTCACACAAATTGCGAACAAATTAATACATGTACACCAGCTCATAAGCTCGATCATGTAATAAGAGATATAAAACCCACATGCAAATAGCATTGCCTCATCTCAACCGAAGCAAAACAATCTTCAACCGCCGGCACGCTGGTTCGGGCGTGAAGGTATGGTATATTTTATGTCCAAACCTACCCCCAACCCCTAGCACGCAATAAAATCGAGCCTTATGCCCCCCGCTCCTCCTGGCCTCCGTAGCAGCACTCCATCATTTCTCGGGTCGACATATTTGGGATTCCCTAGCAAATCCTGCTTATCCTGCTCCCGGGCTTCCAACCCCCGTGAACGATTCGTCTAAACGAATCCCGGCCTCGAAAATTGCCAACGACTTATCCGTCGACGACGAAACGGTGCCGGAAAACGGATGAATTATCCTAGTGTTTTCTGTTACCCAGAGCCTTCCACCCGCGTCCCCCCGTGCACTGGGAACCGAAGAGGAAAACCGATGTGGAGAAATATTTCTCCAGACGCCGGTTTTCCTCTCCACCGAGGGTCCGAGGGCGAGAAGCGGGACGGGGAAATTTTTATGGTTTCCGAACATAAATTCGACAATTTTATGTCAGTGCCGTTTGCTGGAAGCCGCTGGTTTGCTTTTTAATCCTCTCACAGCGTACCGCATCTGGAATGTTGTTGCGATGGAAGGAAATCAACATCGACAGGCTGCGTGAATCTGCGTTTGATGCCGACGGCATGCGGCCTCCGAGGAATGGAATGCGAAGGAATCAATATTCGTCTGTTTGCCGTTCTTCTTGTACCTTGTTGAAGTTCATTTCAAGTGCTGCGCGAGGTTTATGAGTTTGGTTTTAATAAACGTTAGATAAATATGCTGACTTGACGCGCGATCGAACAGCTTTTATCGCTACTTCAAGCGTCTCGGGATGGCATCTTTACACTTCGGCGCTGTAATAAATTGCAGCAGCACCAGGGTATGCAAACTATCCGGTATAAAATCTGAATTTCTAAGCAGAGCAAAGCGGCTGAAAGCTTTCTCCCACAATTCACTCGCCTCGTCCCGTTTCCTTCGGTACATTTCGTTCAATTAGATGATTCGCAAACGCAGTCTCGAGCGTGGAGCCTCGTTTCTGGTGTTATCTTTACGCTCTTCCGTTCCACCGCTCATCAGGTTACATCCAACGCACCGAAACAAAGCTCAGGGGTTTGGAAAAAAATAGAAAAAATGCTCCTACACTACACTTGAAATACGCACGTCCACGCCCTTCGCCCTTCGTCACTTCAATCACGACGATAAAGGTTGCGCACAAAGCGGTGGATCTTGCAGAAAATAGAATGCAGTGCAAACACGGATCCGGATCGATCCGGCGTCGTAAAACTCAAACAGCAACATAAAACACAAACTAGTCCACTGGCAGCAAATTGCAAGTGCACTTGATGGAGGAGAAACATGGCGCAGTACGAGCAGCATAAACGGGAGCATGCGGGAATTTACACAGGTGTTCGGGTGGGAATGGTCAGTAGTTTGACGAAACTAGCAAACGGTGAGGAACCTTAAAATAATTGAATTTCTTTTTCATGGAAAGGGACTAGAAAGAATGCTATTTGTGTTTGACATGATGGCGTAATTCGACACTTTTCAAACACTCCTGCTCTGAGTCACCGATCCGGGGTTGATTTTCATCCCTAATCTGGTGGTAAATTCACTTTCTTACAAAGAAATAATACAAATTTGATTTAATTTTCCTACAAAATCCATTCATATTCTAACACACAACTACGCATATTTCTATCCGCCGCAAACGTTTCTGAAAAAATCGTTCCAATGTAGGTGTTGGTAAGTTGCAACATAGTCTTACTGATAACGTTTTGTGATAACTAACACAACCCAACGCGGACCCACCATTCTAATGGTGGTGATAAGAGGCGGGTGATAAAAGCCTCAAGTGAATACAGCCGGACACACGCATACACTAGCAGAACACTCTTCACGCCTTCGGAGAAGCGATGTATGAATCATAGACAAACTATTCACGGTGATCTGTGTAAATTGTTTCCCCCAACACGTTTTCCTTCCACAAATTCCGATGAGCTCACGCGTACATGAATATAGATGAGAACGAGATTGCTTCCAAAATGTTTCATCACACGTGCAAAAATGATCATATAATCCTCTCTCACTTACCCATGCCACGATGTTGAAGCAGAACAGCGTGTACTTGATGCAGGCGATCTGATTCGACAGTCTCGCCACACTTTCGCCTTTGCCTTCACCTCTAGCCATTTTATGTTAAGTCCAGCGAAAGCACTTGCGTGAAGTCTGTTTTTAATCACTCTGCACACTTTCTAGCGTACCGAAGAATATAATTTAAATGATCACTTCCTACAGCAGCAGCTTTTATTCGTGGTGTATGTACTCGCAAACTAACTGCCCACAACTGACTGTAATCACACCTGTCCTCGAACGGTTCAGGTTGAGTGCTGGATATCGGTCGAAAGATAAGATAAGAAATGGTGTACCCCAATGGGCGCGGGATGGAACTCACAATCCCAATCTTTTCTATAACATTGTCAAGTTCGCTGTTGTAATGTTACTCATATAGCCGGTCTGCGTTTGTGTTGGTGCTTTTCGTGTGATATGCGATAATTTTTATGGGAAACCGGTGACTGAAACAGGTTAACGGCGCCATTTGCTAAACAGGGTTGAATCAGCCACCTGGCGGGGGTTCAATGTATTGCGATTAACAGGCAAGGATTATTTAAAATTCATTCTCATATTCCTTCAATGTAATATTTGCGATGTTTCCGCTGGTTTTTCATCATATTAGCAGGTGTATAAAATCAAAATATTTTCTTTCACTTTTGCAGCTGTATTAAGCTGACATTAAGCTTCATGAATAAAATGTTAATGCTTTTGTGCTTTATGAATACTTTAATTTTGATAAAAATAAAAAAAAAATAGTCGAAATTTTTCATCCCTGGAAAATATTTTAAACTAACCTATTTCAAATATTTGTACCATGGTGTTTGCTTTCGAGGCGTTCTATGAATAATTCAAATTGATTTCGAATGTGTTGTATTTATTTTATCAATAAGCTCCTTCAATAGTTTATTAATAGATAAAATTTATTAAAATTTGTCTCGATTAATACAATCCATATGAAGGTATTTTTCTAGCGCGATGCGTACAAGTGTAAATATGATGAAAAAAAAACAGTATATAAAAGCTTATTTACAATAGACAAGAAAATGCACGAACTAATCAAATCGAAGAATTGAAATGAAGAAAACAAACTCTAGAAACATAGCTCGTGTAGAGTCTTTCGAAAGAGAGACAGAGTGTGTGTGTGTGTGTATAATATCGTATAATATAAACGCTAGCAATACCTCTAGATAATAGTCTACGCTATTTGAGTCGCATTCTACGGTTGCGTAGAGCTGATGAGTATTAAGTAACGCAATCTGTTTTCGATGCATAAAAGCGAACCCTGCACGCGAGATATCGTTTCAAGTTGTAAAAACAAAAGCTATTTCAATACGACATGTGCACCAGCTCAGCGGCTGCGAGCGGTGGTATAAAAGATGAATATTTGATTTTCGTTGTTTTCCGGAGTCGAGATGGATTAAAACAAAACAAAAAACACTATTTACAACAGAAAGTCGAAGCGCTTTAGAAACGATTGCGCTTTATGAGCTTTACGAACCAAAAATACCTCTCCATACGTTGACGATGGCGTTTCGATAATCATATAAAATATTTACAAAATTATCCGTTTATGAATACAGCGCGCTCGTCCTCGGCTCCACCCAAGCACAACCGTTTACGATTACACTGCGCATCCACGCTACACAGTTTGTTTGATCCTTTTCGCCCATCCATCCATCGATCCATCTGGTGCGCAATAAAATAAAATCTTACGTATCCTCCCGCGTGCCCTTCGCAACGCTTTCGTTGACGACCCTCGCGGGAAAGTGTGGAATTGGGGTAAAAACAGGGCTGCACTCGGTTCGTCCTTCTTGTCTTTCGTCGGCAACATTCGCACCACATTACCGGAGCTCTAGGTTGAATTAAATTTAATGCTATTCTTAAGGCAAACGTTTCTCCGCTCTTCCTTCTCCGACTATTGGCTGCTTTTTCATCAAAAGGAGTAAAAGAAGCGGGACAACTCAAACAAAAAAAAACAAAACGCAATGTATCGTCCACTAAGCGGGAATGGAATATTTTATGTCTGGCTGCAGCCCGGAACGCGGGGAAGTTGGGGGAAGCGTTTCCGTCAGTCGGGTAGGTTCATCGGCGCTTTTCGTCCGGCAAGAAAAACAAAACATGCAAATAACACTAAAACATCGTCCGGGTGGCAGGATGCGGGCTGCTGATCCTTTTTCTTGTTGTTCGTTTTTTTTTGCGCTGCAGGCTCCCCTTTTGTCAGCGGTGGCAAGATTCCTGTGCACGGACATTTAACCTTTCACGGTTCCTTCTCCACGCTCGCTCCACGCGTTCGTAATTTTGCTTCTGCTTCCGTCGGTTCGTTGCACCGTTGAATAATTTCCCCGGCCGACCGGCTGGGGGTGGGCTGGTAAGGTATCAACCGGAATTTATCGCGGTGGAACAGATTATCAACGGTCGCCGGGTGGGGGATGGATGGTTTCGCGACCGACAGGATTCACTTTACGTTCGTTCGGCAACAGCCACCCTTTGCTATCGTCTATAAATCAATGTGGAAGGAAAAGGATTAAGATTAGTATGTTCGCTCGGGTGAGAGACGGAGTGGATTTTTAGTATAGAAAAAAAAACTTTAAGAAAAATTGCGAGTTAGGGGCACCTTTTCTAGGGGTGAATTACTGGCACATCGTTTTGAAGCTACTTTAAGAAGGTGCTTACAACAATTACACCCTTTGGCGGAACCCTTGATTTAAATACATTTAAATTAAATCAACTTATTTTTTACATCCAACCCGACCGATCAGATTTTCCGAACTCCGTACGCCGAAGGTAATGGAACCAAACAATGCAAAGGGTCTTCGTCGTTGAATCCCTAGTAGGCGCTCGAGCTCACCCTTTCATTTAACTCTTTCCGATCCACTTGCCATCAGATCCTCCAGCGATCACAATCAAGCGACGGAGGGTAGGGATTTTTTTTTGTTTTGTTGAAAACTTTCCACAACTCGGTTCGCAAAGAATTTTGCATTTCGCAAATGGGGGTTCGCAAACACAAAACTTTCCACCAGGCGACGCATCAGAACATAAATCTTGTGACCCCCGTGGCCTTCTTCGACGCTGTGTTTCCCCTCCCGCAAACGGGCGACCATCATCTTAGCAGGCGAACGAAACTTCAAAAGTGTTTTAACACCCTCCGTCCGTTTTGCACTCCGGTTTGCCGGCCGGGGTGGAAAAATAAAAGCAACCGATTTTTCTCGCTTTCCCTCGGTGGACGTTGAGGTGGCAGAAATTTGCACCCCGCTTGATGCAAATGCAAATTGTCCTTAGTGCGGGCTGGCTGAGAAGTCACCGCATCGCGCGGACCAAATGCTAGTCTTAAATTCCTTGCGAGTGCATCATTCGCCTCACCTAAAGCGCCTTTGTTGTGGTCCGCTCGGTCACCGGCCGGCGTTGTTAGGGACGATGGAAAGTTAGACAAATTCACGCAACAATTCACACCACATTCATGCTGCGGTTTGGTTCATGCTCAACCGACCTGCTTGTGGTGTGGAAGGAAAAGAGGAACACACTAATAGAAACATGACCCGGCACAGGTGATCGGCCATTACTGCTCACTCGGAGGTAACCGAATGTACCCTTGGTCCATCACAACTGCATTCCAGCTTCGATGCACCTTCGGTGTGTTGGAATATTTTCACACTAATTAGTGTCACTTTACTCCTGCTAAACTCACTGCGGTCGACTACTACCGGGAACAGAACCAACGAAGCGTTTCCGTCTTTGCCAGCTACGTTGACAACCGAAACTAAATGCACGAAGCCTACGTTGGCGTGTTTTTTTAAACGCACATCGTTACCAAGCAACCATCCCGGCCGCACGATGATGTCAAGTGTTTGATGTGGTTTCGATGAAGAATGCTTCACACTCTCCTGGCTGGGATCCCGGGTGCGTATCGTTTTGTGGTGCGGTAAACTCAAGCAACTGGTGCATCCTCCGTGAAACATTTTCCAAAAATGAGAAAAAATGCAAAACCGGGGCAGAGTGGAACTGTTTTGCTATCCCCGCTCTCCAGATGTTGATGTTTTTCAAGTGCATTGTCAACAGTACCTCCTCCACCAAGTGCATTGCTCATTTTCAAATAATTTCCACTACATAACCCTAACGGTTGTTAAAATTTCAACTCCTGTTGTCCTCATAGCAGCCGGCTCCAGTGGAACCGGTTTCTCAACGTCCGGGATCAAATATTGATGCGGTGCTGTTTCGAAAGTGCCTGCCACTTTATTGTTTCGGACTCTGATTGCATCCCCCACTACGGGCTTTGAGATGGACAGGCTCGGTTCGAGTTTTATGAAACATCTCGAGTGTCAGTCTCGGAAATGCACAGCCAATCGAACGGCCCGTACCATTATCTGCGGTCTGAACATGTGCGCAGCCGGGATTTGGATTTTATTCAAACGACTGAAGCTTAAAGCTTCGGTATCACTCTACACGCATCAGTATCTTAGTGTTTTATTAGAAACCCGCCCTGGTTGCTTTTCGTTTCCCTGCTTCCAGCCAACGTTGCCGATGAAAAGGACGGCGCTTCTAATCCAATCAATCGGCTCGAATAGGCACTGTGTCTTGGTTTTTTGAAGCTCTCTTTGTTGTTTCTTTTCTAGTTCACAACAGGAGGGGCGAAAAAAAGAAAATCATCATCCCGGTACGCTTCCCGTGGGACACACTGCCACGGCAAAGGGTGTCTTTGGGCAACGTAGTCGACCGAATAAAAACTAATCCGTTTACCGATTTGACGCTTCCTAAACAGCCCAACCGGGAGTCATAAAAATAACCCAATACGGCGAGCTACGGTTGGGTTCTGCCGTAACGGATTGGTTTGCGTAAGTCTTGTACGGAACCCATTTTCGGTGAGGTTCTCCAGTCGACGAGGGCGAGAGTTTAGTAGCTTTACGTAAGAAAGCAAGCAGAAACTTCGGACTAGTTCGGGAAGGGAATAGAACAATGAAAATTGATCGAACTGAGAGGAACCTTTTTCGAGCGAGTAGATCGTAACACAAAGGCCTCATTACAATCGCTAGCACGCTGCAGTACGTACAGTAGCACACAAAAGAAATGGTACAAGGTGTATGCCATTATTCGGTGATGTGTAGAAGTGCATTAGTTATGGTAGATATTAATTTAAACCTTGAAATGATTACATTTTTTACTATAAGAGCCTGTCAAAGCTGTATTTATAAATTAGGTAAGTAGAAAGTTGTGTCACCTTGTCTGTAATGAACTATATTCGCTAATTCACAAGCTCTCCGCAAGAACAAAAACTCTAGCGAAGTAATAAAATAAGTTCGAACAGTGAGCCATTGCGAAAGCGAGCTATCACCGAGCGCAAAGCTGGCCCAGCGTGCACCATACACCGCGGAAACTAGAGCGACACTCACTCCCCCAACACGCCAGAACTGACGGCAAGCGTCGTAAACTAGGAGCGAAATGAGCCATGAGCTAGCCATACTTTGCCCTCGCCTCGCCTCCACACACTCACTTCCAGAAGTTGATCTTCGATGGATTTCACGCGGATCTAGGAAAACGATGAACCATCGAAAGCAGAATAGCAACAAAAAAAGTGCACCGAAAAGGATTTTACGAAGCGAGAGGAGCAGCAGCCGGAGGCGGAGGGGGAGGAGGAAAACTTTCCACCGATCCGCCCCACCCCCAGGTTGGCGTAGCAGACGGTCGGCAACAATGAGAGTGACGACAAAGTCTGCGAGAGTGGAGTATGTCGCCAATCCGGACGTTGGGTTTGACTTTACGGGTTTTAATGATGATGATGGTGATGATGATGATGGTGCTGGCGCTGCTGGACCGTGCGGACGAAACTAAACGCGCGGACAAATAGTAAATGAGGAAAAATCGTCCACGCCAAAGTTGAACCATTCTCGGCGGGTGCATTGTACGCAGCGCAGTTCGAGTACCGCATGGGAGGCGCGGGTGGGGGCCGGGGGGTGGGAAAAAGTTTGCGAAGCGAAATAAACTTCCATTCAACAAGAGAATTAAGATGACTTTTTGTTTGTTTTTTTTTTTTTTTTTCCTGTAACCATAGTTGCCTGTGTCTCCGTAGTTTCGCCTGCGAGTACGAGTAACTCACGGAACCAATCGGACAGTCCATCCGAATGGGCTTACTGTTATTAGCAAGTTTTGTGCCCTTCCGTTTTGTTCGCTCCATTCTCCGGCAGGACATCTGTGCGCGATTGGACGTGTCTTTCCTCTGTGTGCTGTGTGGATTTCAATCAACCGAACGCCCATTGTGTCGTCCGTTGGAGTTGGAGTTCCCATCCGATCGGGGATGCGTTTGCACATCTCGATGCGTCCTTATTTTGGAAAAAAGTTAAATGTGCAATGGATTGCTCGCAGTCGTCAAGAATAGACTTAATCTGTTCGGTAACGTACCCGGTTCGTTCCGTTGCCAGTAAACAAAGGATTAGCTTCATGTCTTGAAAAATACCGATATGGAAACAAAAAACTACAACTACAAACAAAAATTCAAAAACATAGGAAGAAAAAATACGCCAAAAAATCCTTCTGTTTTAGCTCCCAAACGCAGTGGGAAAACTTGTTGCACCAAACCGTTGTCTGCATGGTGGCGAAAAGTTTCCTCCACTGCACTTCGCGCAGACAGTGAGCACGAAATCGCACGCAACTCGTCGTCTCAACGCGTTTGCAACTTTGAAAAGAAAATAAATGTCGGCGAAAGTTGCACGTTGCCCGCATCGTAGCACGCCACCCGCCAGAAGGAAACCCGCCCAATGTTTGTCCGATAATTGCGAATTCAAAAAAGGTTGCGACGATGACGCAGGAAAGTTTTCAATCACAGGGGGAGGGGATCAAATTTAATCGCACTTCAACGTCCTTGCGGCCGTAAATGCGCGACTAATTAAACCCTCCTTAAACCCACCTTCAATTCGTTATCCTACAGTTAACAGCTATCAGGCAAGTCTCGGGATCGGGAGGGGAACGGGTTCGCTTATCCGACGAACGGGAACGGTGCGTACGGGTTGGGGAAGAAGCCCGGGAAGGCGGCGGCAGCCGTCGGTTGGACGGCGACGGACTGCGTGAGGTACGTGGTCAGCACGGTCGGTACGACCGTCGTCGAGTAGAGCGTGGTGTAGGCCGTCTTGGCACCGAACGTAAGCTTCAGCACCTTGCTGTTCGTTTCGGTCACGATCGTCTGCGTCACGACGGGTGTAGATTGGATTTGCAGCTGCTGCTGTTGCTGCTGCTGCTGCTGCTGTTGCTGCTGGAGCAGCAGTGGGTTGAGCTGTGGGATGGGTGGAAGCGGCAGGGTGGGCAGAGTCGTCGTGACGAGCTCGTAACTGGTCTTGGTGATCGTACCGATCGGGCGCGAGATGGTGCTGAGGATCGTGTTGGCACCGTTGATGATCGGGAGCACGTGCGATTCGTAGACGGTTTCGAGTTTGATCACCGGCTTGGAGGAGGTCAGGACGGATGGGATCTGAGCGGCGGCGGCTGGGTTGAGCAGACGCAACAGTGCAAGCTGCTGGAGTTGCTCGGGCGTTAGGGCAGGTGTCGTTACCGGTGCCTCGGTCGTTACTCGGTTCTCCTTGTTGCTGCCCGTGATCTTCTTCTTCGGCCGAATGTTCTCCGGAATGCTCGTCTTGTCCACCTCCGACAGGTCGAAGTCCGAACCGATGCTGGAAAGATCCAGATCCGACGGTAGCCGCTCGCGCTTCGGCTTATCCTCATCGTCGTTCTCGTTATCGTCTCCAAACTCCAGCTCCAGGTGTAGCTCCGAACCGGCCTCGTCCAGTCGGCTGTTGAACTCATTCAGTGTACGCGATGGTACGAAGTGGTACAGTTCCATCGGTGGCAGAGTCTTGGTGGCGGTTACCAAGCGCGTCACGTGGTAGGTCTGAATGAGCGTGTAGCTAGTCGTGTCACCATCGCGAATCACGGGTAAAATATGCGTCTTAAGCATCGCCTGTGTGGTACTGAACGTCTCCGTCAGTGTCTCCAGCGGTGGAGTTTCCGTATCGAGCCCAAGAGCGATTGGAGGCAGCGTGGCAATGCTCGAATCGAGCAGATTGCTCTCCTTATCGATGTGCGTGGTCGTCGCGAGAATGTTCTCCGTAAGCGGTTCCGTCAGCGAGGGCGTAATGGTGGCCGTCTCCTGTTCCAACACCTTCTCGATGGTTGAGGTGACCGTGATGTAGCGGGTGTTCTTCACCGTTCCCACCTGGAATGGAACAAAAATCGGTACCGGTTCCGGTCAATCCCCGTTTCTAGCACTTGCTCGACCCAACTTCCAACTCACCTGGAACGTGTAGGGTGACTTGATGGTCGCAATCTCGTAGTACGTGTCGCGGAAGTCAGCCGGCGTCGAAATCTCCACCTTCAGCGTCTCGATCGGGTAGCGGCGCTCGATCTGATTGTCGGTTTCCGCGTCGTTCAGCACATTCCCATGCACCGAGCCGGACTGGTCCAGGTCGGCGTCCGTGTCCACCTTCTCCGCGTGGTCGGGCGACTGCGCAATATCATTAGACTGTACGGACGTGTCGGAAATCGACGTGACGGTGGTGAGATTTTCCAGTACCTGATCCTTGGGCTTGACCGCGCTCTGCTTGCGGATCGCCACCGTCGGCTTCGCCGGCGACTTGTACTGCCAGCGGCCCGGCGACCGGTTCAGCTTGAACTTGTACAGACTGGTCGATTGGCCCGGATCCTGGTCCTGCGGTGCGGACGGTTGCGGTTTCGGCTTGAACGATCGTCGGTTCGCCGCGTCCGTCTGCTGCTGCTGCTGCTGAACCGTCGACACACTGTGGGATGATGTTGGTTTGAAACCGTTACGTGAGGATTTATTGCGCCGGTTCTGATAGCCCGTGCCTGCGGGCGCCGGACTCGGCTCGCTATATACGGATACAGTGGCCACCTCCACGCTAGATGTAGAATATCGGTTATATCTTGAACTGCAAAAAACACGGTTAGCGGAAGAGAGAGGAAAGGGGGAAGTGTTTTACTATCACCGGGTGAGGTGTGCCTTTGTACAGCTGTGTCTAACCGCCATCTTGTTGTTTTTGTTTGTTTGTTGTTGTTGTTGTTGTCATTGCATGCAGCACTTTGCCCAGCCGAAATCAAACCCTTCCCGCATCCCCGAAAATGAAACTCGTTTGCCAGCGGAATCGTTGGGAGTGATCAAATAAAAAGGTAACAGTTTGCGCCTGAAAGTAGGCTACATAAGACACATCTCATATGTGGACGTTAATTTCCATTTGGAAATTCTAATCAAGAGCGAAAATTCAATAAAATATGCAAATATTTATAATAATTTAACAATGTTGTTTTACATGCCATCTTATTATTGAACATTTCCACAAGGACTTCGCGCTGGGTTTTGTGAATGGTGAAGGTGATCATGTGATGTGTAGCATGGTGAACTTGTCTTTGGTGATTTATGTAAACAGGTGAGTGATAGTGAATATGAATAAAAAGTGTGTATGTTTGGATGAGTGAAAGAAACCATAACACAAAATGAAAAATACCTTCATGCAAGAAAAAAACAAAAAAAAACACAAAAATTAAAACGTGCAAAATAACAGAAAACAACACAAAAATAATAAAACATGTGAAAATAATGAAGAAAAAATCACACATGCAAATGAAACAGCCTCACACACACGCGCACACATGTACACAAAAAAATGCAATCGAACTGATGATGAACATGACATGAACACATGAGTTTGGTGAATATTGTGAATGTAATGAACACACGAAACCCGCAAACTTGTAGCGCAATCGCACGGCAGTCACACAAACACAATCGAATGCTGATTTTGTACAATTTTTAGAAAAAGTGAAAATTTAAACGCAATCATTTACAAAAATATACAATTTAGATTTTCTGCTTTGCTGTTCAGAAATGCATTAAGGAGGTATAATGGAGAATGAAAATGGTAAAGACTGTTTTCGATTAAAGCACAAGAGAAATAGTCTTCCGGTGTGCGTTAAAGTAATGGATAAAATGGTAGTAAAAGAAACATATAAAATTCATTCGAAGCGGTTGCTAAACTGAAGAAACGAAAACAAAACATATCAAATACAAAACGTGTTGTCTTACAACACGGGCAGCATTCATGCAATACACTCACTTACACAGCCCTGCATAGGTTTGCTTGTATGAGACACGCAATGGAACGAAATGAGACGATCGTTTTTTTTTGTTTTGTGATTTACCCCGTTGTTTCGACGGTCCGATGCGTAACGACGCAGAACGACGTTCCGCATCGGGCAAAGTCACTTGCAAGCAAATGTTTTCCCCCTCCCCTCGAACCTCGGTCCCGGCCTACTTACTTCTTCGCGACGGGCTTAACGATTTGGGTGTTGCGGTAGCGACTGCCCGGTTTCTTGCCGTAGGACGGACCACTCTGGGTCGGTGGTTGCGGGGTGATGGTGGCGTGCGAGGTGCTCACCGGTTCACCGTCCCCGCCCTGCTGCTCCTGCAGTTCGTTCTCGTCCTTGGTGATGCGGTTCTTCAAGCGGTTCTTGAAGTTCCCGCTGGCGCTACCGGGCAGTCGGCGCGACGGGCGCACCAGACTCGAGCTGGGCTGGCTGGCGAACAGATTCTCCAGCGGCAGCCCGGTGTCCTCGAGTGCGTGCGTCGCCGGCGACGGCGTTATGATCGAGGCCGCCTCCGGATTGTAGCGCGGGGTCTTGTTGAGCGCCGGTGCCGCCGTCTTCAGGATGCGCAGCGTCGAGCTCGGGTTCAGCTTCGGCCGGCGGCCATCGCTGGTACCCGACGCGCTGCTCGCTCCCCCTTGGTTACCTTGAATGACATGAGACGTGCTTTGTAGGACCTGCGCATACTTTCCTGAAATGTAGGTGCCGATCACGCTGGTCTCGTGGACGGTGGTAACGCCCTCCTTGACCACGGTGCCGCCGAGCGTCGTCACCAGGCCGGTCGGGTGCGTTCTGCCCTTATTACCTCGCTTCGGTTTGGCCGCCTTCTCGCGGGCTGCCGGGGCGGCGGCTGCGGCAACGGTTGCGGCGGCTGGTTGCGAAGCGGCTGCCGTCGGACGTAGGTTCACCACGCGGAACGTTTCCTCCACGAACTCGGACGGTTGGCGCGAGAGGAAATCGTACTCGGGTTCACCGATGTTGTTGCCGATCTGGAGTACCGGCACCGGTTCATCGTCTTCCTCGTCTTCGTCCTCTTCCTCCTCGTCGTCGGCGTTAGGTTCTTGCTCGTGCTCGTGCTCAGCTGGCGTCTCGGGAGTCACGACCTTGGAGGCGGGCTTCACTTCATCTTCCGAAATGTTGGAGAACATTATCGGCGAGTGTTCTTCGTGCTGATCCTCGGAGGCAACGGCCACGGTTGGTTCCTCCGTCGTCGTTGTCGTCGACGTCGACGCAGTAACCGGTTTGACAGCCTCAACGACGAGTGTCTTCGGTTTCTCGGTTACCTGAACCGGCACAACCGGTTCGACAACTTCTGGAACATTTTCGATAGGCTCAACCTGTTGTTCCTTAGGATCATTTGTCTCCTCTTCCTCCTCTTCATGAGCCTCTTCGTGCTCCTGTTCCTGTTCCTGTTCCTGCTCCTGTTCCTGCTCTTGCTCCTGCTCCTGTTCGAACTCCTCCTCCTCCTCCTCTTCCTCCTCCACCGATTCAACTTCCGTTGCCGATTCGGTCGTCGTTGTCGTCGGTTCAACCTTCGTTGCGACCACCTTCACGATCGGTGCAATCGGTTTTATGATCACCGACTTCGGGACCGGCTTTACGATAAACCGATCGGGTTGAGGCTGCTCCTGCTGGGGAGCCGGCGATGTTTCGACGATTTTCGGTTTCGGTTTCAGGATCGGTTTGATCGCCACCTTCGGGACGGCTTTCGGGACGAACTTCAGCGGGCCGATCGGTTTCGAGGTGGGAGGCTTCGGTGTTTCCGGCAGCACCTGCACGATGCTGACCTTCTCTTTGGGCTGCACTGGCAGCACAACCGTTTTGCTGGGCTTTATCTCCCGCACCACTTCCTCGGTGGTCGTGGTGGTGGTGGGAGTCGTTTCGATTACTGGTGGAGGTGGTGCCGTCGTTTTCGGGGGTTCTACGAAGGGAAGATACATCGTTTATTATTTTTGTAAATTAAATTCAAACCAACTGTTGTGGGCGCCTGAAAGTATGCACGTCGTAATGCATCCGAATCGATGAGTTTTCCGAACAGATTAGAAGCGAATAATTTTATCCATAAAGATAGCCTGCAATCAGTTAAACCCACATAGCTACATCATCTACACACCAGCTAAGCCCACAACCATCAACGCTAATTGCCGTAAATCCTTCCGGAACTTACCTGTCACGACCGGTGCTGCGCTCTGCGGCGAAAAGATCATCACCGTGTTGCCGATGGTGGTGGTAAAGTCGAGAAATCCGTACACCGTCTGTGTGGTGTAGTAGTCCGGGTTGACGTCCTGGCTCGGCAGCACGGCGAACACCGGATCGCCACCGGCATCCTTCGGCGACGAGTCCCCATAAACGCCACCACCGCCGGGAGAATAAACTGCACCGTGCGCTGAAACGAAACCATCCAGAGCGGTTGATACGAATTATCAATCGTGTAATCCGGTGCTCGAGCGCGATGAAATGAATAACATAAATAATGCCGCTAATTTTCGCGGCAGAGAAAGAGTGAAGAGTGAGCCCTTCGTTTGTTCTACCCACGGGAGAGAAGGGTTCACATCGATGATACCGATGCGCGCGATCGTTTATTATCGTATCGAAACGACTAGCAGTGGCAACGCTCCGAAAGCAGCCACGAACAAGGGTGGCTAATAATTTGCTCAAATATTGACGCTGGGAGTTTACGACATTTCTCATCAGCTTAGTTTCGGTACCGGGACGGCGGAGCGACGGCGAACCGTGTTTGTTACCCTCCCTTCGGCGGTGTTTTCCATCACTTCGCTAACAATAAACAAACAGTCAGCCATCGATTCATCAACGGTTGTGGGTGCTCGGCAAGCAAAACTTTGCACTATGGATCACCGTCGCCTGAAGCGGGGTGGAAGGCGATGATTTAAATTTTGCTAAAAGTTCACCCACAGCACTGATGGGTGAAGAGTCTTGAACGCGTGGGGCGTAAACCGCCCCCAAAAAACGAAGCTAATGATCGTAAACGAACCACGTCGATGACAGTTTTGTCTTGGTCTCGGTTTTACCGCTTCGATAAGAGGGCCTCGAGGGTTGATTGAATCGCAGCGGGGCTGCTAGTTGAACGTACTTGTTCGCATGCCAAGACTCGTAAACTATGGAAAGCGTGCAGCAGACGTGCAGCGGATGCATTGGTTTGGAAAGATCCTACCGTGGAAGTTTTGTGTCGTGTATCATGAAGCGATTAA
Organism: Anopheles farauti; assembly: GCA_000473445.2. Lineage (NCBI taxonomy): Eukaryota > Metazoa > Arthropoda > Insecta > Diptera > Culicidae > Anopheles > Anopheles farauti. The sequence goes on from KI915045.1 coordinate 2,376,449, forward strand.
ATTGCTTTCTGCAAACATCCAATGCCTGCCAGCGCGTTTTGAAACAAGAGCACCATGAACATCCTAATGATAAGCTAATAGTTTGACAAAAAAAAACGTTTATTTTTTAAAAGGTAACAAAAATATGTTTGTATAAAGAAACATAAATATAATTATGTTGATAGCAATACCTTTTTCTTCATTAACCGGTACAAGCACTCGGCGCCACAATGTATGCAATCTGCATTACAAGAATGTAACTTCTATGTTTTTTTCGACGTTAACCACATTTTTGTACGAATGCTAAATAAAAATCGGTTCAAATATTCCTCATCTTCCATTTGCGTTTGAATCCAAACCTTATAAATCTTTCACACGCACCTAAGCATGTAGATTAAAGAAATGCAATAAGTGCCAGCTGCAGTAATTTTTGCCCCATTATTATTTGACTGAAATTTAAAATTCACCACCTTTTTTACTACTGATCAACTCGCAAAAAACCGACAAGAATAAATCCATCCAAGACATACCTCGAACGAATGAATATTTATCCCGCACAAAGGTCGTTTTTTTGCAGCGCGACTGAAATGAGCTTTCCCTGCGCATTCGGTGTACCGGTGGTGTAATATTTCCATCAATCCACCGCGACGGCTCCGAACGAATGAATATATTTTCCCTGCCAAGGGAAAATTTATTCCATCCCACGTTGCTCCCGAATCAATCACCGCAGTCTAGACGGGACTGGAGAGGGTAAATACTCATAAGGAGTGGGTGCAATTTAAGGTCTAGGCACTCGAGGTGAAATGGTCAGTAAGCAGTCGAGTTTTCCCTTTGAACCCGAATTCAATAAATCGTTCTACTTTGTTTTATGCAAACGTGGACCTTCTAGCTCTCCAGTAAGTATGGGCTCGTAAATTGAAACGACAGCAAATTATCCGAAAAACGTAATGAACGCTCGAACGTCGTTCACTGAAGGCGGTGGGGCGAAAGTAATCATTCTCTAAAATAACCAAACCACACACACACTGGCACAACCTGGAAAAGCCTGCCATTATGGTAGCAAAAAGTTGAAAATTTATTCCACATTACATGGGCAAATGGTCCTTTTTCAGGGGTCCGATTAATCAGCTGAAAGCAGGCCCACACCCACAAACTCACACTCCTGCTCCTGAAGAATATTTGCAAATTACCACTTTGCGTGACGAGCCAATTTTAAATAGAATTATTCTTCCGAACGGGCAAATGTTTTCGTTACCGGCATCGAATGCACTACGGATTCCTTTACGATTTTTCCTCCCAAAGACGGACTGGCGCTCATAGATAGCAAATGCCTGGCCCCTCCCTACCCCTCCTTTGGCATGATTTTCATTGCTAGAGGCAAATATTGGATTCAGCTGTTGAAAAGTTTCTCCATGCGTTTTGCTTTCGTATGCGAATGTGTTTGTGTGTGCGTCCCAAGGTTCGAATGTGTTTGCTGATGTTTGCAAGTAAGTTTGAAGTTCCCGTGGGAAGGGAAGGTAATAGTCCTGCGTCCTGGGTTCCGATGATTGAAGGTAGAAACTAGCCAACGAAAGCAGTAAAGTTGTGGTAGTTAGATCGAGAGTTTGGCAACTTTTCTCAAAACCTCCCCGTTTTGCGAACGGAGAACTTTTGCTCCGAACGATTTACTCCGCTAGGTGAAACCCACCCCGAAAGGGAGTACGCGCTGATTGAGGCATGCGTTGAGATTTTTCAAAACCCAGCGCTAAAGGATGCACCGCTCTGGTTGGGAGGGGGTGGGGTGGTAAAAAAAAAGTTTTCGTAAAAATACTCCACACACTCGTTCGGACACGCGATACCTCCCCGGAGTGATGAAAATTCACGGGAAACTCCCAAAAATGATGCCTCTTTTTACAATGCGAAAGGAACCGAAAAATGGGAACACACTCGAGCGCACGACAAAGTTGTTCTTGAGTGGTATTTTTTATTTTATTTTTTTTTGTTCCTTCCCTTTAGTGAGCCGACCACGAGGGCAGGAAAGAAATCCGCACAAGCTGAACCGAAAACGCAATCGTCCGAATGAAATGTAACTAGACTTTTGCATCGTTTTATGTTTTGCTCGTTCGGCTTCTACAAAGAAAGGCATCCCCGCCGACGGAAGGGTTGAGGAGCCGGTCGGTATACATGTGCAAAAGTTTCGTCGCACGAAGGTAAAACATGGCCGATTGGGACACGCGCGCGCGCGCCTGTGTGTGTGTGTGTCCTTTGACTCGTTGGGCCACTCGAGTCGCAATGGGGGAATAGATTTCGAAACCGAAACGCAAAAAGAGACGAAAAAAAAACATATCGAAGGAAACGCTGGAATTGTTAACGAGCTTTTACCAACTTTTACCCACCATTTACATGCCGGCACACATATTAAATTCTTTCACTATTCTAAACACGAAGGACATACACCAAGCCACAGGGACACCCGTCTGCAATGGTGCAGGAAGACGCTGTAAGGATTCCCTCTTTTTATCCATCCCATCCTTAAAAACGACCCCGGCAACGGTACCGGCCATTTTCTCACGTGTGGCACTTTTTATGTCGACATTCGAGCAGCCGACGGGCCAGCTCGACTAGCAGCCTCGACTGAATGGGCAGACTTTAACAATATATCAAGCTCGGTTTTCCTTTTACCGCCGCGCGAACGGGGACACAAAGGGAAGCCGGCAGCTTCGGTAACAAAGTGGCCTAGATCAAACGATAAGTAACCGGCCACGATTTGCATACCTAACGATTAGCTCGACGAAAAGCGTCATTACTTGTGGGGAGCGGGAAAGAGCGCATGAGAAGTGGAGCGAACTGGAGCTTCCAAGTGGTGCAGCGCCACGTGAAGAATTGCCCTAATCCGACGTGCCCATTTGCTTCGGCGATTTCGGTTCGGCTGATTGAACGGTGAAAGAGCAGTCAGCTAATGGAATTTATGGATCGAAATAGCGTGATGGTAATGTTGCGATGGAGTAAGGTTGGGATTAAAATGTTAAGAAATTAGCTAAAATAGATAGAAATGAGAAATTAGCTAAAGATACGAGGAAAAAGCAGTTTCAAATGATTTTATAAAAAACAAAATGATAAGCTGTTTTGACGAACGATTTGATTTCGTCTTCAATTAATTTTAACGATGTTTGTTTGGTTCATTCTAATCGCTTTTTTATATTCTCCGCTCCTTAAATGCTTCATATCGAAACGAAAATCTCGGCTTATCTCGTGTCTTTTTTAAACGGCCTGAAAGCTACCAATTTAAAAAAGAAAAAATCATCAAAGGACATCCTCTTCTAAGACGTGCAAAGCCTCGACGCACCTTGAATTAGAGCCAAACACAGGGCCGAAGTAGCAGAAGAGAGTGAGAGAGAAAACAAAATCATCACCAAAATAAACGCAATGAAGCGTCAACATCAAAATAAACCAACGACAACAAAAGAAAAACATGACAAAATCGGAACCTTCAAACACGGTGTCCCGTGCGCTATTTCACCTTTCCAGTGGAAACATCAAAGCGCTATTGCGCCCGATGCTCGGGGATGCCTTATTTTCATCCCCGAAACACCCGGAACAGTCCCATCATCCCGCAATCATTTTGCCGTTTCTTTTTTTTCTTTTTTTTTTGGGAACCTTCCAAAGCCGCACATGTAAACATCTCAATTAGGCGAGTGCTTCCAGCGAGAGTGGTTTTTTATTAGCGCAGTGAAATGTTTCTACTGCTCCACCGACCGACGTTCGCTATCCACGTGTGCACATCTCCACGCGCGGTGACAGTTTTATTTGTCGGAAAATTTTTTTTCGTCGGAGTATTTTAAAACACCCGTGTTTATCCTTCCGCATCCTCAGAGTGATTCTGGAAAGAGATTTCACACAGAGCGAGCTTGTTGAGAGCTGAAGGAAAATGAGTGGCTACGCTGGGAATGAATTTATCCTTTCGAGTAGGGCTTTGCGACTGATAACCAAGCCCATTCGAGGTGAAAACTGGTGGTGAAAATTGTATTCCTGGTGAATTGTGTCAAACCATGTCATGGTTTGAAGGGTAACTTTGAAAAAAAAAAACAACAACGCAATCAAGCTGCCAAAGGTTTCAACAAGGTAAATACCACTTTCCCCTGCGTGTCTTACATTGGGGCAAGAAAGTGATTTTACCTGCGAATAATTGCGCTTTTCCGTGCGCTTTTGTTTCGGTGACGAACATGTGTCTGTTCCGGATTTTCGCGGAACGGATTTTCTTTTATTGTCTTCTGGAGGATGAGAGTTTTTGCTGCCAAAAACTCAAGAACCCACCATTTTTGCAAGAACACTTTCCTTTTTTCCCCGGGAGCCACCGGAACCGACGGTTCACTTTTATGCCTTATCATAAATTTAATGGACCATTGTTCCCAAGACAGTGAGGCGCCGTCGAAATGGTGTCTCCTCCTTGCGTCATCCTTTATTGTAAAAACAGATAAAAAGTTACCCAAAAAATCAACATACTTCATATGCATAAAGCGCGCGATGAGCAATACAAAATGGATGAAGCTGGCGGCAGGTGTGCCAGAGTGTTTAGATTCTTCGCATTTCCTCATGGGAAATTACATCGGCAGGCAGTGGTAATATGCACGTTTACGGCTTGATTCTTTCTTTATACTGCTGATGTTTGCTTATAACTTTAGCGAGAAAATTCGCAAAATATTTTTCCATGCAAATTATTTACTTTGGATATTCCCACGAGTGATTCAAAATTAAGATCGATCTCGAATGGATATTAAACATCGTCGTAGTGGTAATGATTTCGACCGATTCCTCGACAATTGATTGATCGATTTTAGTAATTTTCTCAAGTAGAACGTTCACCAATGTACCTGTTTCGTACATTGTAAACAGTTTGGTGGGATTTTCGAACTGAAATTATACAACAAAATTGAGCTTTAATTGTGTCGTCCTATTCGAAAACTAATCATAAAATGTTAAACTCGTCTCGCCTACCAAGGCAAGTACATTTGATGCACTTTACCCAGCTCTCGGAGTAAAACGTGTCGATTCGAGGCACGGACCATCCCGTGTCCCGGGGAGATTGGGGACGAATGAAAAATGAACCCTTTCCATGCGTGCAATACGTTGCTCGGTCGGATAACGTGCCAGATTGGCATTGGTGAGGCTGCCCGAAACAACAAACCCAACAAGCCAGTGGCACACCACTCCAACTCGACACAAATAGCAAATGGTTTGAAATTTAACTTTAATTAGACTTTTCTCCAACTTAATTTGCATTTAATTGGACTGTATCCATCTCTGTCCGGGGGAGGGAGGACGTGGAAAAGCTGCCGGGGAGGTTCCGCCCGCTGGCTCAGTGGGTCCATTTTTCGCACAACTTCCGCCTATTAGTGGCAATAAGCTTCCGTGTCCCGGAGGTGTTGCGAGTCAGCATCAGCAGCAGCAGCAGGTCCAGCACCTGAAGCAAAACCCGCCCCAAACCTGACGGTGCTGGTTGTGAATGAGGAAAGTTTGACTAACTGCAAATTAACCGTAACTTTCTTGCCGTTCTCTCTCATCGGAATCGAAGCAGGCGGAATGTGTAAAAGACAGAACGCATGAAAGGTGTTTAAGAGCACCATTTTTGGCACTACAAAAATAAGGTTTCACAACTGTGCAGTACTGTTTATGCTTTCCCATTAACTGATGGGAATCCCATTTCACCACCGGTATCCGTTCAATAGCGTATCCGTTTCAGTTCCGGTTCCATTTCCCGCAAGAAATGGTTCGCCGAAATCGATACCGGGACACCGGTATGCTGCACGCCCCTAATTGTTCTACCCACCCGGCAGAACGGGTAATGATCGTCCACAGCACCGTCCCACTGCACTGCGGGGTGCGGGAACTATTTCCCCAACGGAACGACGCGTCGTTGCGCCCGGAGCTCGGATTCAGTGTGTACCGGGCAAAACATAGTGTACGGAGCAAGATAAGAATGACCGAATTCTGGAGAACAGAAGTGAAAGGAAGCGGCAATGGCTACGGTACAGAAAAAAAGCCAACACCCAAGCGCATGGGGTTGGGTAAACAAAACTTTCGCCATACCCGAAGGCGATGGCCACGGCCGACAGACACACAGGCTCGGCAAAAGTCGATAATTGGCGGTACTTCGCAACGTAAGAGCACGTCGGGAACGCTTCAATGGAGGAAGTGTATAATCAACAACCTCGCATGGCAACCGTACGGTGCTCCCGAAATGGGAATTTATGTAAATTCGTATCAATGGAACATACACAGGTATTTTATTGGGTCGCTACGCCCGAAAGGTAGGCAATACGCAGCACAGCAAGAAACAAACCGAGCTGCTGAGGGAGCGAGGCTGTTATTTTCCCGCACAAAAAGCACGAAGCCGACGTTTTGTCACAAACACACACGCTTCCAGGTGTCTTTCGGATTGGATTGTAACCTTTCTGTCTTCCCCCGTTCGGCACTCTAACGCTGTTATCGGAAATTGGCTACAAACTAGACACACCTGCTACCGGCACCGGATGCTGGCAAGGGGACCATTACTGTCCTATTATCGTGCTGGTGGGGAGCGGCGGGGTGGGGCTTTTTTCCCGCACCCATTCCTAGACGGTCATCATCGTCACCTAAAGTGGATTGGCTTGACGAGAGTGCGCCGTAAAAGCATCTTCAAGTAATAGTTTGCGAATGTCGATACTTTAAGGGGAGGAGAAAAAAAAACAAACGCCACAGAAATGAAATTTGTTGTGGAAAATTGTCCCTCTTTTTGTGGGTAATGTTGGCGAAAGTAAATCTTGAGGAAATCGTTCCCGAAGCAAGTGCCTTTAATAGAAATAAATTAATCTTTCGAACTTTCTTCCCCTTCCTCGCCTCGCCTGGCCCTTTTCTCCCTATCACAACCACCGGCACACGTCCGTGACATTATTTAATCTACCCTTCCCGTGCCACCTTTCGTGGGCTACATCTTCCAGGAGCCGATTATTTACTCACGCCCAAAGTTCCATAACTTGCACGGGTTCCAACTTCAAGACGCATACGAGCACCGACAGCGACTGCAGCATGTCGTCCATCGTCGTTGCTCGTTGCGTTTATTGTGCTGGTAAATTGCCTGCTTCGGCCTCGGGAGTCGTTTTTTTTCTTCTTTCCCTCTGTCCGTGTCCCCTCCCCGTAACGCAAGATAGCCTAGCGTATGGAGCGGTGCGAATCGAATGCCACTTATAGCGCTGTTAACCCCGTGGAGGTCATAAAGTTACCGCTACCCGCTCGGTACGGCAAAGTGAACCGCAAAAGTGGAGCGAAGAAAATTATTTCGTAGGTTAGATGGCATTTTTCATTAAAGTTTTCCGTGCCGTCTCCGGTTCGTCCATCCCTCCAGTTGCTTCGAGGGAGCCGGCGGTTCGCTTCCGGCTGCGGTGTAATGACATTTGCATAAACATAACCATTTCTTTCGGGGCGGCTCGGTTGGGCGTACTGACCTAAAACAACGTTCACAGGACACAGCGGCATGGGAGAGAAAATGCGATGTTTTAAGTGTGTGTGTATGGTGCACTGGAGAACACAAATTGTCCCTCTGATGACGGCCGGCATCTTGATGCAGTTTTGCCTACGTGGCGTGACAGCCGCAAGGCATGGCGTGCCCATAATTGTTCAACCATTTAAAGAATCTTCCAGAGAAAGTTCACTTTTAAGAACGTCCACTACAATGTGTGTCCTTTGCTTAAGGGGAAAGAACTAACAAAAAAACCCCAGCACTACGAGTGACACGCAACTAGCACGGAAAACTTCACCCCGACCAGTGGAACTCCGGTGGCAGTTACAAATGAGTGGCGCAGAACGCGCCAGTCAATCATTAATCACTGATTAGGGCGTTAATTCGCGGTAGTTAATGGCGTGACGAAAACAAAAGTGATTCAACGGCGGTTCCTCCCCGCGGGTCGCTTCCAGTCACGTGCAAGACGTGGAAGGATTTATTGGAAGCGGTTGAAAACCCGGAACGAGACCTCGTTAGCGGTTTATTTGGGTGAGAGAAAAACACACTCGGTTTGTAATTTGAACGGGGGAAGGGAAGGAACTTACCTTTTGCTAGACAAAAGCACAGCACCAACAACTTGGCGACGTGTCGCATTGTGTCACTCGTTGACGATTTGCTTTACGATTGAAGTTATATTTGCAAAACAATTAAAGGACTGTAAAGAAGTTAGATTTTGTGCAAGGAAATTAAGATTGAGATATTTGCATTCTTCGTGCGTTGAATGAATGAAGCGGCGAGCGAGAGATTCTGAAAGAAAAAGGAAAAAAAAGTAGTTTTAATAAATTTGATCATAAATGAAAAAAATCGATAAAAAAGGAAACATTTATGTTAACTATGATATAATTTACCTACATTGAGTGCCTTCCAAACAATCCAACCAGGTATAACTTTTCCCCCAAGTCATTCCCACACGATTCGCCGCCAAATTTATTGGAGTAAATTTCTCAACCATAATCGAACTCGCCACTCGAAGTTCGCATCTGCTACCACAAACAAAACACACTATTTAGCAGCCATTCCGATCGTACACCCACCCCGACACGGTGGTAGTTGTGGTGAATAGTTTTAATTACTTTAGTTTTATGGCAGGTGGTGGGGAAATGGTGAAGTTTCATGTGCTGCTCCAGGTGAGCAGCATATTCAAAGCGCCTTGCGAAGCTGCTGGAGCCAAGCGTGAGACCGATGAGAATCTAATATTGGCTTGCACGTAAAAAAAAGCTGCACGTGGTAATATTTCATGTGCAGCGTGAGTGCTTCCGTGCAGGGTTTCGAATAAAACCCGTAACCATCTCGTATGGAAGTTTACGAATTGTGAACGAGAAAAAAAGCAACTGACCATCGGGGCTAATACGTTCGGAAAATCCGCGATGGAAAGTGGATAGCACAAGCACCGCTGGCTCCGTAATTGGGTAATAAACTGTCCATAACCGGTGTGTTTGGGAGCGCATAAGCTGCGCTTGCATGGTTCCGAGGACGATCCCGGAAGTGGTGCGATTTGCCGTGTGGGAGTCGCTAGTCGAACTCAATTAGTTTGCGCTAACCAACTCGAATGATGATGATGTGTGGTCAGTGGATCGACCGATTGCCTTTAAATGTAGCCAAGCGCACGTGACCCCAAATCCCATGGCAAAAGTGACTTTATTGGCGTGAAATATATCAATTCATCATTCTTCGCTGTTGTGTGAAGAAAAACTGTGAAAAAGGCTCCCACCCCAACGGACCGATTTGCCACCCATCGGCACAGCATATCGGGGTGTGGTAAAGCAAAGCAAAAAAAGAACCAAGATCGCAAATGATTATACCCTGAACACGCCCCTTTCAGAGTCTCAGCGCCATATCAGGTTGGCATTAGGTGAAGTAAGTGATCATGTCGCTATGACAGCAGGAGCCACCCGGTTCGGCCCTTCCCCGATGAGGTTTTTTTTTATTTTTTGCTCTTCAAACTCTGCACCGGTCGTGGCCCATTTCTGTATTTTCACGCCCTGCAGCAGAGGGCTGCACCGCCATTCACAAATTCCTCACCCCATACGCTTAGTGCCTTAATTGGTCTTGCCGTGTGGCATTCGGGCAGTGGCAATGATAGATTATTAATATTCGCGGCGCGGTGATCGTCGATTTCTGCGAGCGCGAGTCAGCCAACCTCCGTCAGCCCTCCTAATTGCTACAACGCTCCACAATTAAGCCATTGTGACGCGCCTGAACGGATAATTTTATGCTTTTTTTTAGTTAACTACACTTTTTTGTCGATCAAGTTGTTAATTTAATTAACGGAAAATGTGAGATTTTTTCACGCTGGCTGAGAAATTATAGCTAATGGTAACTGAAAATTGACCAAGCGATGCACTTTAGTATACGGCTGGGTCTTAATGAAAGAATGCGTAACACTATTTTTTTGCTTTACTTTACTCAGGCGCACGGATTGTACGATTCCACTTTTGTCTCTCTTCTGTATTCTTTTGGATCTCTTTTCTATTCTTTCTGCAATGTCTTTCGTTCGCTTTTCCCTATAACCAATTTTTACATGAATTGTGTTGACTAATTCAATACATTTGCTCCAACAAGTTTTAACTTTATATGGATTAATTTACAAGAAAAGTTTTATTTTCTCACCCCTCTTGGAAATCCACTTCTCTTAATCCACTCCTAGTTCATACTCATTTCTAAATAATAAAAAACACGGCTTAACCTTTGTTAAACGAAAACAAACCAAACAAAACTTGTTTCCACCCTGGCAACTACCCCCCGGTCAGCCAAAGGGGCCGGCCAACGAAAACAAATCAAACTTTCGACGGTGTTTCGCTAATCCTCTGCCGGATTTGAAACTTTGCCAACTCCTAATTGCACTTCACTGCAATAACAACATTGTGTGTGAAAGCAGCGAAAAATAATCCGCTAGAGAAACGGACCCTTTTTAAAATTCCTCTTCCTCTTTTGCCCCCCGCGCAACGTTTCCCGGTTGCGGAATTATGTTCCGAATAAAAATTAATTTACTTCCACTTCAACTAAATCGGCGAAGGTTTCGGAAGAGATTACACTCTTTGGCAAAAAGCGAAAAAGCAGAGAAAACCTTTTCTTAGCACGTTTCAAAACACAGCCGACTACTGCCAACTTATCCGCTCGGAAAGTGTATTTACTTCACTTCGAATGAGCAAACAGCTCGATGGGTTCATATTACGTTTAAAGGGAAAATTCCATTCCACGAGCGAGTATCGAGCGTCATTTTTGCATTCGCCACAATGCGTGCGTGCTGCACAACTAGCACACGGTTCGGGCATCTTGCCAACCATTTTCCGCCAACCAGCCGATCATAAAACTTTCCCCCTCTCTCCCCACCATCCGCATCACCCGCGCAAATGAGTGCGGAACATTTTCACGAACGGAAATTAAATGTCAGCAGCTCGCGTCGCTGCGTGCCCTGGAATGGACCTTCATGGAAAGCGTCAAAGCTACGCACGCACACCAGCACATGGAAAAACGTAGCATTCGCCGGTGCGGAAAGGAAAATGCCGCAAATTCTACACCCCCTTGGCCCCATCCCCTATTTTATATCCAACCCTTATCAAACGGTGGCAATCGTTGAAAAGTTGCGTTTTTTTGTGTTGCCTCTCTTGCGTGGAAAAGTCACCTCCGGGAATTGCCCGATGCCGGAGTGCTTCGCCTCCCCTTTCAGGTATTGATATAATTAAAAAGAAATTAAAAAGTTTTCCCTTCAAGATTACTTTTAATTTGATTCGAGGCGATGCAGTTCAGTGGGAGGATTTCTTCATCCCCTTGAGAAATTACCGCCTACCTGGATATCGGTTCAATCGCGTCGCTTTCTGGTAGAAGGCGAACGAATCGGTTTATCTGCCGCTCCTTTGATACGATCCTGGAATCCGCAATCAAAAAGAATTGCTCGCTAAAAATAAATCAAACTCCAAGAGCGTAGATGTCACAGCGCAACATGCTCGTAATGATTGCCCATTTGCAAAGCTCGTTCGCTCGTTCGCAACGTTCGCCAACTTTTGATGTGCAAAGTTCATCCGGAGAAATTACTCTACGGGAGCCGCTCTGGTGTGCCGCTCCCGAAAATCACACGGGAATCGTAACTTTTCCTGCACCGATGGCGAGCCTGGTCCGATCGAGTTCCACTGCGAACCCCGAAGCAGCCCCGACGCAGCCCGTGGAAAGTTCGCAAAAGAGGTTAATTAGGTTTTATGGGAAATTGTAATTGTCTTTCCACGCGGCGTAGCAGCTTCACCGGGAGCCCCCCGGTGGATAGCCGGCGGTTGATTTACGTCTTGCCGGTGGGGAATAAAAACTTGCCCGAAAAACGGCCTACAATGCAATGGCGGAGAAGGGGTAAGATTTACTGAAATTGATTACAAACCGAATTACGGGCAATGATTGTCAGATTAGTGGTGAATTTGCTCACCAACCTGGGCTGGACGTGAGAGGGGAAGATGGGAACGGTATAAATTAATTTATTTATGGAGCAAGTCCGGAGTGTTGTAACAATACAATAACAAACTTATTTTTGACAGCCCATTATTCTGCGTCCGTGGATGAAACATTACGCCCGAAAGGTATGCAAACACGCATCACGCCAAATTGGTGCGTCGGAATTCCTTTCGCGAAATTCTACACTTTAATCGCATTGCATTTCCTCCTCCCCACGTAAGGCCGCGCCTTTTGCTCGTCGCTTCGCACATGACTGATTCGCTCATCGCATTCAGCGCTTTCCGCTGCCGTCATGGAATTCCATCACCGCCACACTTAAAAGCGCTCTCATCGGAAACGGATATAACTATCCCCCTCGAGGGACTAGGACCACCACCGGAAACATGCAGCGAGAGCGAAACTTTAGCTGGAGCTGGAAAAATATATGTCTGCTTCGTAATAAAAAAAAAGACTCCATATGTAGTAGATGAAATGCTTTTAATGAAATTAAAAAAAATTCATTTCATAATGCGCTGCTTCCGTCGCTTAATGCCGCAGCGCACATCAATGCACGCGTTCAGGTCGGTCCGGGTTTGGTGGGATGGTGGTCTTTGGCGGTACATTTCTCTCTCTCTGCTACAGTGGAAAATTTAACATACGGATACAACGTGTAGCAGGGTCTCTATCGTCAGCCACGTTTCACCGGCTGGTTGCGGAGGAACATTCCTCGCGCGAGACGCATTCATTACCTTTTCTGACAATTACCACAATTTGAACATTAAATGGAGAGGCATGATTTACTTAGAAAATAATTTTAACGTTGGCTAAAATAACAAGTTGACACGCTATCAGACGTAAAATTATAAATGATCGTGTTTTTATAGAGTCACCTAGTTTTCTAACTTTATAAAACTTGAAAGGACGCTGCTCTGTTTAACCCAATTTTTGCGAGTTAAATTTTCACATCACCAACACATCACGCTTCATATGCTTTTATATCAAAATTTGCATTTCTTACAATACTGGTAACTAATTCCCATCGATCTAAACACAAGTTCGGTGAAAATTGTAAACAATCGAAAACATTTCACCGCCACAAACTTCTTCATCTGCCCATGCAAGTAATGCGATACGATGCGATAGACCATCAAATCCGCATTGTATGCAAAATGACGCCGCGACGGCTGCATTTTCGGGTGCGTTGCTGGGTGTACAAAACTCCATCAAGCTAATCGCTTCCCTTCCCTCCGCAGTTCATCGTTCGAGAAAGGATAGCGAAACCCGGCATGCAGCGGCTCATCTGCACAGTTTTGTTGCAATAAGTGGACATTATGTCATCATAAATCATTCGCGTGTGTCTTTATCGGATTGGATGCTGTGGTCGGGTGAGTGATGGCAAAAAAGTAGCCATCAGAACCTTAGACGAGTCGATCGCATCGCACAGTCTGCACAGCCGGTGCGGGCGAAAGACAAATGTTACGCATGCACACCATCACCACCGCATCCATGTTTAGCATGCTCAAATATGCACATGCAGAAAAATACATCCCATCATCCCGTGTTTGGCAGTGCAAAACGCAAAAGTGCAGTGCAAAACGGTCGCTAGCAAAAGGCAAAAGATGACGCTGCCACCGACGACGTCGACGAGTAAGTAAAGTGCCCCAACTGACTGGCATCACCATCGAGTGAAGTCGTGCCATCTCGCGCGGAAGGAGTCACTGATTGCATTTGCGTTGCGTTGAGTCGTGTTGCTTCTGCCACCGCCGCTGCTGCTACTGTTGCGATAACTTTTCACAATCGCTTCACCGCAAAGCGCTGCGCTTCTCCCACACACTCCCGGCTGTGCTTTGTAAACTGTGTACCAGCGCGCCTAATTCTCCATGACAACTTTGTCATCCACTCGAGCGAACACACGCGGGCAGGGCGAAAAACGCACGTCAGTTGCACCGGCGGCGGCAGCTCATCATGAGCGTTCGTCCTTGTCTCCGGCTCCGGCAGCGGAAATTGTGATTACTTTCCGCAAACGATGCATAAACGGGTGGTTTTATTGGATGCGAGCGTGCAAGGTTAGTGTTTTTTTGCCTTGCAGAACCCATTTTGTTTATAATATGCGCAAAGTTTTAAATTGAAAACTGTTTACCCTAAAATGAACGTTCCATGCGGGGTAGTTTGAGCGTACGCAAGGTAGCGTTGGTGAGCACGAGGAAAATTCATTCACTAAAATAGTTGCTGCAAATTTGGAAGTTGGATATTTTGGAATTAAATTTTCTCTTTCACGAACAACAATTTTACAATGTTTACCAAATGTATCAAAACATTCAACACTTACAATTTCCGATCATCGCACAAATCGACCGAAAGTAATCGTTTCAATCTCTAAATCGGAAAGCATGCGAAAATTTACAATCATCGACAACACACTGCGCTGGTGAATGGCCAAAGAGAAAGAGAGAGAGAGAGAGAGAGAGAGAGACAGAGGGGCCAGTTTTCACGTTCGTGCAATCTAGCCAAATGGTAATCACATTAACACGACGCGGTGGTCTGTAATTTATTGACCAATACTAATGGTTTTGGAAGTAGTAGAGACGGAGTGAAGCATACTGGTTTCTACATATTTCCCCACAAACCTCCCCGATGACAGCTATAAAACCTCGTTAGAATCGAACCGAAACGTCGTAAACAATAGTCAATTATCTGATTACGAGTTAGACACGAAAAATTTGCAGTTAGTAATAGCAAAACTACTGTTTGCATCGTACAGCCCCTCGAACAAATAGCACAACCGCCCTTCTAGTCCTGGCGCAAATCTCGCGAACCTAACACGACAACAAATCTCGTCGCGTGGCGCGTTTCCCATGAAACTGATACTCTCCCGTGCGCCCGAGATTTTTCCCGCATGGTCACCATGGTATCTCGTTTCGTGTGCCGAAAGGTGGAAAACCGCCCCACCCGCTCGCGCTGTGTTTGTTTGTGTTTTCGTGCACAAACTTTAAGACGCACGGATTATCCCCAGCGCGGTAGCATTAATTTGACATTTGCCCTTCGAGCAAATTTGACAGCAAAACAAACCAGGTCGGTATGATTGTTTTTGTTTGCTGCCCTGAGGAGGCGGTGGCCAAAACCATTTCGATGGAAATGTTTACCGTGGGATTTTGTCTGAAAATTAAATTTAATTGAAAAGCTTTGCTTTTGCAGTGGTGAAACATAAATTCCATAAGGATATTACAACCACTCGCTCTGCATTAAGTGCTTTTCATTTCTTTGTTGTAAAATCCATGATAATAAATTACTAAAATCGTATAACACCGCTTTTCACCACCAAAATGTTGAACCTCCATCGAGCTATTTACGGGGTGCTTAACATCCGAATTAAACGTTGATCATAATTCCCAGCTCAACCTGCTCTCATCGCCCGGACAAGCCATCAATCCATTAAAATACGCATGCAAAACAATTCAATCGATGAATTTTGTCGTGAGCCGGTAATAAATTTCATTTTCCATCCTCTACCGTTTGACATTCTACCACAAGCTTTGGGGCAAACCCAGTGCGAATTCTCATCAACCTTGAGTGGTGCAACCGACGGTAATACTAATAAGTGTTAATTAAACGACGGGCTCCCAAGGACACGGCGTGTTCGATTCTGCGACGATGAAGTTTTCCACTGAAACACCCACACCGAGAAGGTGTTCGTGTCTTTTCCACACATCCCCACCGGCTCAGGGTCATTCGAAACCGGATAAATTATTGGCTGGCTTGCTGAAGGACTTCGGTCCGGCTCGTTGAAGATCGAACCGCATGTCCGCCTCGTTGCGGGTGGATGAACTTCATCGGTAAAGTTCAATGAATTTCAACGACGTCTCAGTCGCTTTCCGAGCGCTGATCAGCTCCGACGCGGCCCGGCTGAAGGAGGTGCTAAAGCACTTGAGATCGATGTTTATTCCACTTCTGGCATCGTTCAAACTACTCACCAGCATCGGCAAGCCTGGAGTCTAAACGGTTGGCACGGAGCGCGCTCGGTGGTAAAAGAAAAGAAGGAAAACCACATCCACTAGCACTATGAAATATTGAAGTAGCGCCGATATTGCTTTACTTTTCCCGAGCTTGAGTGAAGTGGATGAGAAAATGTTTTATTGATGAGATATTTACCGAAAATAAACCGCTAGCAATCAAACACCCACGCTACTCGCTAGGCATTAATCCTGCCCGCTGAAGCAATCGCAAAGAATATGCTTTCCCTCTCCCCAAGGTGGGTTTTGGCGCGATAGAGATGCATTACGAAAATGTGACGCAGCAAAAAGAGCGTAATGTTTGGGACGGCTAGACGGCGTACAAACCACCCAACGTTGGCGATGAGCAATTAAGGTCGCTTATGTAAGACGCTCATCCCAACCGATGAAGCGTACCGGTGTGCGATCATAACAGAGGCCGATGACAGCAATTACAAACCCCACACACACACACACACACGCGCGCGCTAAACGATCGTAGCTCGTCGCCGGAGATGATCGTTTGAAGTAAAGTGTCGAATTTATTAGTCACTGCACTCGACGGAAGGCAAACAACGCAACGGACGACACAGCGATACCGATTTTGAATGGGTGATTTGGGTAGTTGATTGAAAACAGGTGCCATGATTGTTGTGTGGGTTTGCTGTCCCGGTGACATCTGTCAAACGATACGGTGTTAGCGATGGGATCATGTATAATCACGTTCGTTTGCTTTCTGCAATCGCATGAATATTTCGGAGCGGAGAGAATGCATAAACGATGGATTTCGAAATCATACCGCACGTTGCCATGCGTTGCTTAACGTTCGCCTGCTGCAACTGATAAAATTTATCACAATTGCAGAGTGGAATAATCATTTTACATATGAAATATCTCTTTTAAATTCAATATTCTTGATTCGTTCGTTATGTGTCATCTCTCATTTAAATCACTGTTTGCTAGGTTTGGTTACTATGGTTACTGTGTTTTCTGTCGATTCCTCAACAAAGGTTGAATATTTCTTGCGTTTTCGAAGCATTTCGTTCCAAATCATTGGTTAAGAGAAGAAAACGAAGTTCAAGTTATGCATCACATTAATATTGAAAAGTTTATAATATTTCATTTTTCTAACATTACAACAAAGTCTCTACAGCCGCATGAAAAGTACCAATTGGTTTTCCTCATTGTAACAAAAAGTTGACAAAGCGCTTGTAAAACATACGCATATTTACATGTTGAATACGACATTAATCTTATCACCGTTCGACCATCGTTGTGTACGGACACCGAAAACACCGCCTACTTACGCACGCAACAACGCACGCAGCAAACTTACCCGCGAAAGTGTATGCTCTCCAGCGATTAGCTCAACCTGAAACGATAACAGTAAAGATAGGGAAACTTTATTAGCATGGAAAACGAAACTCCATCCTCCCGAGGGCGGGCCTACGACTAGGAAACAGTGCCCAAGGGGCAGCGTGGTTGTGTGTTTTTTTTCTGTGCATTGTGCTTTATTCCTTCTCTTATTTAATTTGTTTCCCTTCGAGCTTGGCACCGTCGGTGTCGGCGGGAAGCAGAACAAATATTCATGATCTTTATGACACACCAAGGCCGCACGGGCCGGACCCAACGGACGATTGCTGTGGCTTTATTTGCACCACGCGTTTTCTTTCCCTCCGTTTTCTCGGTCCCAATTCGGGTTTTTCCTAGCAATCAACCCTCGGCTACGGGGAAATACACACCTACCCTCGGGAGGAGAGTTACAATCCGCCCACCCAGCTCTTCCGCTTCCTAACCAGTCATTATGCTGTGGTGTACCGGCCCTTTAATTAGCATTCTCCGACCGGCCTTCCGGTCCGTGTTCCTGGCCCGGCCGAAGCGCGAGCGCAACAAACGGGCCGACGGGCGACGGCGTGGGATGTCTTCGATAAAATGTTTACCGCTTCCGGAGCGGCCGGCAAGGATCGCTGGGCATGTGATGATTATTTTTCCGACGTTCACAAACGTCAGTGTGCGTCCCTTCCAATCAGCGTCCGGCGGACGCACGGAAGCGAACGAAGCGACGGGCGACAGTCGAGCGATAACGGACAGTTTATTGTCAGGCTTGGGGCAGTATTTTTGGAAATTTTATGACGCACCGTCATCTGGGGAGGGAGTCGGTGGCTTCCCGGGGCTTGGGGCCACCCCATCGGTTTGTTGCTTCACCATGCGACCAAAACTGACAGACTACGCTTCGGCTCATTAGCTTTCGTTGTCGGGCAAATGAAGTCGTCATTAAGATGAAATGCACTGTTCCTCTTTGCAGGCCTAATTTATACACCACTGGCTTAAAAAGTGTGTAGAATTTAGAACATTTTTGAAATTTCGGAAAAGAATTACTTCAAAAAGAACTTTCCGTCGACTCTTTTTAGATGTCTCATTATGCATATTCTCGCGCTATCTATTCTATTTTTTTTTTTATTTTGCTGTATACATGAATCCAAATTTCCTTATACTTCTTCCCCAAAATATTTCTTATGAAAACATTCGTTCAAGAGCTCCACAAAAAAAAACGAAACCCACCTCAAAAATTGCTAAAATCGAATCATTCCAATTGATGTTACTCTTAAATCAAACTAATTTACACCAAATGATCATTTTGACGTGGAAACGGTGGAAGAACCTCCAACTAGCTAGCGAAGAAAATCGTACCAGACATACAATATCGTCATCCTCCCGCTCAACCGATATTCGTATGATTGCCTTTCTGTCACAGCATCAAACGAGACGAAACACACACACACACACAAACACCGTGTTTCTTTCAAAGCCAATACATCGTCCCCGGTGGTGGTGGTGGTGTGTGCACTGGAGCGAATAAAAGAAACACGCAGAGACATACCGAGCCGTTGCCACCCACGCACGCTGGTGCCAGTCTTGGACAATCGAGCGAGGACAATTGTTGGCCAAGTGAGCCTTGTTGGACTCGCGGGAGCAGGAAACGATTTCCTTTTACAAGTGTCTACGACGCAGCATTTCCCTCCCACCCCCACGATGATGATGATGATGATGTCTTCCGGTCTGGCGGGTGCGCCGGAAGCCGGTTGCCACATTTCCCGCATACCACCGCCGGCAACGACATTATTTCTTTGCATTGTTGCGTCCTTATCGGCCGATGGCTCCCTCTGGGAACGTTCGTCCGTGTGTGTAAGTTTTTTTCTCTTCTCTTTAAGACACACACACACACACATTAGTGCGATACATTCCGCTTTCAAACGCGAAGTACACCGAAAATGGAATTCAATCTTGCTCATCAGTTTCTTTTCCTTCCTACCTCACATACGCGATACAAGGAACGAAAAAAAATATTACAATGCTGTGAAACTGAAAGGAAAAATATGTGAGTAGGTTCGTTCTGTCACAAAAATCTCATTGCCGAGCTGAGGACGTCGCGAAATGCTCCGTTTTTTGCCACCTAGTTTGCTTAGTATGTTAGAATTGTCTGAGCCATAAAAAACCTAGAACGACGACAGACTGCCTGCACCACCACCACCACCAGCAGCAGCAGAAGTATAAGAATCAGGTCCCAGTAAGCGTGCCTGTCGTACCCGGAAACAAGTCAACCGCGACTCTCCGGCACAACGGTTGACAGGTTTCGTCTGCTCGACCGTTACTCTCCCGTTTGCACGTGGACACCGTCGTACAATTGTTTTCTTCATGCAAGAAAAACCCGTAAAGAAAGCGCCACTAGCCGGTGTGTAGTTTCTTTTTCCATACCGCTGCTGCAGCAATTCCTTTCAGGACCTTCTCAGCGACGCCAACGTTCCTGAGCTGGCAATTTTGCTCGCCGCACCGAGCACACAATTGGTTCCGCGCTGCATGGAATCATTGTTTGGGTAAAGTAATTTGTCCCGACATGAGAACGTTTGCGCCAGCCGAGGCAGCGTGCTGCCAAACGATCCGAAATGCGTCTCGCCTCTCCCTGAGCTCTTCGCTTCCCCTTTTGCTTATACATAAATCTGTCACAAATGATTCTGGTTCGCGGGATGGCTCGGAAAAGCTGCCATGAGTAAGGCAGGGGAAAATTACACAAATAAATAATAAATTGATTTCGCTTGAAGCGATCAATCTCCGCACGGTTGACAAGCGAACCGAGCAGTTTGCTTCGTTTTTTTGCACGTATGAGAAATCAATTTCGCGTTATGAACGATTTTTTCGGTTGAACAATTTTACTTCTTCAGAACCACAAGGTGCATTTTTGCGGAAAAAAAACATAAGATGTTTTCTACTCTCAGCATAAGCAAGAGCGTGAAACATCAGATAATAATTATGAGAGTTGTTTTGCAACTCTTTTTTATATTTTTGGGCTTCAAAATCGTTACAATAGCGACATAAAACATTAGCGCAGTATTTTGTTGAAATGTTTATGTTTGTTTTAGAAACGAAAAGCATCGGGAAAGATTTGCAAACATCAGATTTTGTTTTTCCTCAAACAACTCCTTTCGCTCGCTGCGAAGCGAAATTTGATGCCCATAAGCTCATGAGCCAACGGGGCTGGGTTTTAATTAATCACCAATTAGCAACACTGGCAGCATATGGTTCGTCTGTTAATGATCCACCGCTGGGTAGAAAAAAAAGTACGAAGAAAAATTTCTCCTTGAATTTTCGAACACATCAGCGAGCGGAAACCCAGCAAAGAGTGGCGCATTTCAACAACTCGTTAATTATCCGAGTCCCCGCCCCGGTGTCCCACTGCGCCTGATGCCTTTTTAATGAAGGAAAATTGTTAAAAATGAAGAATCACTTGTCGATGGAGACGCCAGGTGGTTTTGGGCAAAACAAAATAAAAATACAAGCGGATGATACCCTTAACGAGTTTAATGATGTCTTCGGTAGCTCTGTTTGAATAGCCAAAAAATAAGCAAAAAATCCAGCTAACGCATCCCATCACCGAGAAATTCATGTGCAAGAAATATCACATTAAATTGGTAAAATGTATAATCAAATAAATATTTAAAGGTTCCCCTAGAGCTCAACATACAAAACAAGCATTCGCTTCACCCTTATCGGGGCGTCGGAAATAAATTCCCACCGACACGAAAAAAAAAACTCCTCCTCCGAAACAACCACAAACTTTGTCCGATTCGATGATATTTTACTCCCTAACGCTTCGCACGAAATATTCGCATATCAAATACACTCTCACCCTCCCGGGCGTGTGATGGGAGGAGGGAGGGGATGACAAAAATATATGAAACATTTTTATTCCTCGCACCATTCATCACGCCGCTGACGAACGATCCGCGCAAACGCAATAAAATAACTTCCCCCGAAACAAATTGCATAATGTGTAATGAAATTGACTAAAAATTCATATCATGCGGAAATTGATTGAATTTCGAATTTCGATTTCAATCAATATGCAAATGATATTACTACTACTGCCAGCCTGCCAAACACCCCCTTCCCCTTCCTCCCTCCCTTCCTCCTACTGATGTTGATGGGCGTCGAGCGACGAGTTGCCACTAGGAATGCAAACATTCAGCTTCGATGCTGCTGCGCGCCTTCGCCGAGATATCACGTGAAGCAATTCCAGCCAAACCGCGGGAATGTGGCTGCACTTTGCCACGTCTGCTCTCCGTGGGGGGTGGGGGGGGGGGGGGGGGGGGGGGGGGGTAGTGCGGTGTGTACTTTGGATGCGTTTGCTTGGTGCTCAGTGCAAACGGTGCAGTGGCGGTGTTTGTTTGCTATTTGCGTTTGTAACGCCTCTCCGCGTTGCGATCCTCCAACCGGAACTGTATCGGATAAAGCACAAACACTTGCTCGTCGTGGCAGCCAGAACCGTGATTCCGTGATATGATTCGAATCACGTAAATCATCATCTCGTTTGCCGTCGTTCTCACGGCAGAAGGCATGGTGCGTTCGCAATGAGCTCGATGTCGCATGATCGGATGCGAAGCAACGCAGCGGCCACGTCTTGAGGTCTTACGAAGAATGGCACCTAATCTCGGTTAAATGTGCAACCGAGCGAACGTGCGGACGGGTGGGGATGGGTAGAGTAATCTCTTCATCGGTGCGTCTCTCATTTTCAGAATTTTGATACCATCCGTACCTCAATTATTCAAATCAACTAATAAAAGCCCATCGTGCAAAATATGCTGAACGTTAATATATTAATCTTCTATTTGCTTGAGCGTGTTCGGAAGACACACGAGCGAATGAAACTGTTTGCAATCTGAGATCAATATTAGATATGAATTTTGCTTAATTAGCAATTCATTTTAATCCCATTACTTTATTAAATGAGATTTTAGGACCTATGGTTTTTGAAAATAGTATCATCAGTTTTGCAACAAAATGTGTATTAAAATGAATTTGTAAATAAATTATTTGTTGTATATGAAGCTGTGTGAAAATATGAAGCCATCAACATTGAACAGCCCTCGGTTTAAAATCTTCACAAATTCAGTAAACCCACTGTTTTCATTAGAAGCACTAATGCATTCATTAGATCAACACTTTAACGCATTCTGCTCTCTTCACTTCTTCGAATCACAACTTGGCATCCGAAGGAGGAAAGAAAACGCACTCACCATTTTCAATGCAAACATCAAGTACACTTCAATCGGAAAACCTCCAAACCGCAGCCCAACACTTCACCGAGCGCGCAAGCGAACGGCAAAACGCGGCCTACTCACCGCACCGGGCCATTGCCAAGGCAACACACTTCTCCGGCACGACTCACCGCAGCACCTGAAGGCACCTTGAGCGCCGTCCGAGGCACCTCTTGTGAACGAGGGGACGAAAGTAAATTGATCCCACTGCGGTTGCCATTTGCCGGTGCCGATTTCGATTTCGGTGGCCATCGGGTACCGAGCAGTAATTGGAACATCCTGCCCCTATGCTGTGGGTGCACTCATCACGCACGCAACGTACAATCAAACGGGTCGGCATCCGTTTCGACAATCGATGCCACTCGATCGAGCTCCGGTAAAACTGGGTCGCAAATTGATTGTCTCGAACGCGTCTGCAACCTTGTCCCGAAGTGCGGTGGGGAGTGTGTTATTACAATTTGTACGTGTGGTGGCGTAGGTAAGGTGACGTCGTTCATCTACACACTGCTATACAAAAGGGCAGGCCTGCGTTTGTTGTTAGAAACATACAGCCAGATGAGTCATTCCGGAGTGTGCTTTCAAATTTTTGAGCAATTTCAACCCCAACTTCTCAACAAGAAGTTCAAGAACGTTAAAAGACTTCCCAACTCTATTGTGGAAGATTCTTTTGGATATCATCTTCAGTGGATCGTTATTGTTGCCTCGTAAAGCCGCTCAATAAGTAGTTATTTACAAGCCATTTTTCAAGCCAAGTGTATACAATAAAGGCCATGATTACCTTTTAAAAGAACTTTTGCAAAAAAGGTTGGTTGATAAGTTTTTCAAGTTAACGATCGTCGGTTGAACCGAATGTTTCCTTATCATCACTTACATGAACCCATTTAAGCGGTATAGATATTGCTCTATGAATGAGGAAATGAGCATTTTATCTCTAAGTGTGTAATATATCGTTTTTTAAATTATAATAACACTTTTCCCATCTGAAATTTGCTTCCAGCTTAGTGAGTTATAAAACGTATTCATCGAACCAATTGATACACTTTCCCTGTAATGAACTGACTTCATAATGGACACACCTTTGCAACAAAAGAAAACTGATGCGTTGTTCGCACATAATGGAACCCGGGGATAAAGGATATCATCCATCCTGCGCTGCCCATGGTATCACTCACCTCGGAAATGAGCTCATGTTACAGACGATGGATGATCCCCGGTCCGGTCTCATCAGCGTCAACGCCGGTGAAAGGAAGTTGTTTTTATCCACCCTACCGACTATTCAATAATGCATCCATCATGGTTCGGCTTTCGTTCCCGCTCGCAACGGGCGGTTGCTTGACGGTGACATATGACTTCATAAATTTGCCCGTCAATTCCGATGATGAGTTTTTTATTACCGATACGGGTAGTTATTGAAGCGGAAAGTCGGGATGCAGCTACCTTTCCCGCTGGCGTGAAGTGTGGCGGTGGAGGGTTCATTTAATTTGAATGATTTTGCAAGTAACATGCAAGAACACGAGCAATGATGTATATTTTTCGATAGAAAACAAAGATCGGAGCAAATTAGAAATCAATGGGTTTTTTTATGTGCAAAAACAAATTGAATTTTAATCAACAGCGATCTATACTATTCAAACACAAAACAGGGTGCCAAAAATTGAATATCCCTAATTTATCGAATATCTAAAACACTGAACCTAAAACCATCGATCACATTTTAGCAAGCCAGTCGGAGTGAGTCAAAGAGCTGTTGAATTATTTCCACATATCAAACAGATCATCCACATTGGCTGTTGACGAGCTGCGAATCACAAAATATTGCTGTCTGTCAACACGTCTAAACACCACACCTTTTGTGATGTATTGATCGATGCGATATTTTGCCTTTAACATTTTCAATCGGTGTTGAATGAAGGGGTTGATTGATTCGTTGTGAAAAGAGAATAAACCACTAAAGCTGTGCGTTTAGTATTTTTCAAGGATTATTACCCTAAAAACGATGCTTTATTTAATCTCTAGACGAACAAGTTTTCCACGGTAGCTTCTCACCAGCAAAGGGGTTAATATCAGCCAAATGCCCTAATTAATTGTGCTCGTAAATATCAAACCGAAAATTGCCTGCGCACTCGAAAACGCAACCGAATCCTAATTAAACATTATATTTTACGACCATTCGAGTCGAAGCTCCACGGAGCTTCGCCCAGCTGCGAGTTTTAAGAGGCATTCGCTCAAAGCACCCAAACAAGGGACTTAATTATGTGCATACATATTTTCCATAATCTGCTCCCATTCTAAGCTCAAGTTTACTATCATCGACCATTTGACCGCTCGCGGAGAGTGAGATAGACCCGACGGTCGCTGAGCAAAAGCATAAAACTGAAGATATTAAAACGCATTTCACTTTGCACTCGATGGTCTAATAAGAGATCAAAATTAATGCTTTCAGCCGACCGGTGGGGAAAGAAAAAAAAGTAAAACCAGTGAGAAACACTTTCGTTAAGTTTAAAAAAGGTCTCCCTGTTGTAGAAACTTTCATTTCTTTCCACCGCTAGTTCCTAGTCAAAACAAAAAATGAAAAAGAATCAAATCCGGCCCTCACACACACACACAAGCACACTCCTTTGGAGTAAAGTTTTGCACAACACACATTCACCTCGGTATGCGCTAAAAGCATAGGAAAAGCAAAAATTAAATTAAAACTCATAAAGTGTGCTCTAAGCCCCGCCGGCAGGATTAAAAGACGCCTCAGGCTACCGATACGCCCACCCACCCGCACGGGGAGGATGTTCCTGAAGGATTTTTAACTTCGCCTTCTCCCCAAGGCTTTCCTTTCGTACCACACCATTAGCACCTGAGTGCGTGTGTGTGTGTGTATGTGTACGTGCACACGTATTTCTTCCCCAAAGTCAGTCATAAATTGCCAAGGGTTGCACGGTGGCCCTTTCTTGGTTGCCCCAGTAATGGTGAGTAAGTCCTGTAGCATCCTTCGCCTCGCTTACTAACGGCCGCATTAATGTGAATATCTCTCCGCTAAACCGTTTATAGTGCACGATGGGAGCACGGTGGGAAGGTGGGTGGGAAGAAAATTCCAATTAAACCTTTTTACGCCGCATAAAGCCTTCCCGACCGGCGAGCTAGAATCCAATTATTTGAATCTTAAGCTTCACTTCGGTCACCTTCCAGCCGGGCCAGCCGGCGGTGGGTTTGACACGGGTAAAGGAGTCGCGCGACACACATTAAACCATTTGATCCGACTAACCGAAATTCGCTCCACGGTGGAGATGTGCTAGGGAATTTTTTGTTTTTGGTCCCCCGAAGATAGCTTAGACTTAAGTGGGATTAAAGATCAACTACATCGCACCGGGAGTGGTAATGTGATCTTCTATCTACCCTGTTGCCCTGTTGGTGGACGCGATTAGGTGGATTAGCTGCCGCTTGGATTCAGTCGAAAAGGGAGAAGGACTGACTTTGTTATCGAAACCAGCCATACAATTTCAAGACAAATTAGACAAGTTCTGCAGTGAAATATTTTTAACCGCAATTTAAAGAAGGTTCTGTAGTGAAATGATTCAAATTGGAACATGAGTTTTCGAAGATTCACAAGCACTTATTGCAAGCGATATTGAAAGAAGATATACATATTCATAAGCAGGAAGCGTTTCGCCGCCATATAAGATCAAAACACACATTGCTACAGGAATTAATGGGAAAGCATCCATTCAGGAAGTATCTCCACAGCAACGACAACTTCACTACGCCCTCCCTCGTACGACCATATCAATCATATCGTAAATATTCCCGTCGGCTCATTAAGCATCCCGTC
Source organism: Anopheles farauti (assembly GCA_000473445.2). Lineage (NCBI taxonomy): Eukaryota > Metazoa > Arthropoda > Insecta > Diptera > Culicidae > Anopheles > Anopheles farauti. The sequence continues at coordinate 2,402,765 of KI915045.1, forward strand.
GCCACCAAACCGCGGGAGCGGAATATAAAATGTTTACCATCAATTATGGCGCACGGAACAGCATCCATCAGCATTAATTCCGACGTTATCGATGGTTCCATGGGTGCGTGCGTGCGTCCGTGCATGCCTGCATTGCCACCATGCCACATGCCCGCCACACAAATCCGACACAAATCCTGCGAACCACCTGTCAGTCAAACTAACCCGACCAGGGCGACGGCGAGCCTGCGGGACGGATGTTTCTTGTGGTGAATTACAATTGTAAATTTGGTCCCCGGGTGCGTTCGTTATCCTTGGCTCGGGCATCGGTTCGAAGAGGCACAGGATGTTGAAACGTAGGATCTAGCCCGAGCGCGCCCGTAAGCCGGCTGTTGTTGTTGAATAATTAAATGGTGCGGACGTAGACGGGCCACCTTTCGCCCGGCTTATCGGGGCATCTTTATCGGAAGAAACTAGGTTGGAAATATGGAAGGCAAATCGTTACCAAGACAGCGGAGCCTTTTTGGAGCGCTTTTGGCAAGGATTCCGTGATGTAATCGTTAAACAAATGATAAGCCGTTCGTGCCATATTTAGCTTGCTTGCTTTGGTAATGAACGGCAGCCTTAATAATATCGCACAGAAAACTCATTTTCATCACACACACACACACACACACACGCACAAGCCTTTTCATTAGTACCGACTCACTTCAAACGCGACGCCAACGTGACAAAAGATCCTTTCATCTAACTTCACACGCACACACGTTTAGAGCAATGGCTTGGGTATTGAGTTTTCTCTCTTAACCACATTGATCACTAGCAGCTTCACAACGACGCGGAATTCTGGCCACCGACAAGCAATGCTACACCGATACTGATCATCCAACGCGTCGCCGTTTCGCGGTCAGAGTACTAGCGCCTCTTAAAAAAAGAAACATCCCCGAGTTGTTGGGAATTCTCCAAGAAGTTCCGCTTGAGAAGGCTTTCTCGGCGGAGGTGACTCTTTCGCGTCCGTGTATGAATCATGACGTGACGTTTGTGCGAAAACGGTGTGACTTAGTCCATATGTCCTTGACAGCAGTTTCAATGTTACGTTGAGTCATTTCTTGGTGCATCATTACGGTACGGAAGCAATGCCTTGCTATCTTGAGCACGTAAATATTGATACATACCGGTTGAGATTTATTTCTTCCGATCCGATCCAACAAATCTGCAATCAAACGAGAGACGAGAGAAAATATCATTTTACCTCCTCAGTAATACAACTCTCGCGCACAAGGAAAACTATTCGAAATTGATTATTTATTTACTGAAATATCCATCCGACCGAGCTGGAACAATCAGCGTGCAGATGTCCTTCACGTGACAAATTAGTATCATTTCCAGCAAAATCTTACCGATCTTCAACTGCTACCGAAACTTACGAGGAATTGTGCCGGCAACGAATGCCAACCTGCTTCGGTTCGTCGAATGCAACCACAGTGGAACGTTTATTTGCGACCCACGTGCACGACCCATCCGTTATCGGAAGGCACCATGTCCAAGCCATGATGACATGTCAGCAGCAGGCAAACAATTTCACGATTCATTGACATCCTCCGCCTTCCTTTGGTGAGCAGTGTGTCATCCATCTTCCATCTGGCGCGGACATGGGGCACCGAGTTAGCCGTACTGAGGTGCAATATTGTTATTCTTTCGCATTTTCTTACGATGTTAGATTATTTGGTGAATATTGCAAACATACGACAATAACGCTCAAACATTAAGTTTCGTTTCACATGGCACAACAACTCCATCGTGATGAAAAAGAATAGCTACACGTTCAATTTTGTCTCAGTGCAAACGTGCAACGCATGCTATAAATGAGTCCCCAAAACTGAGTTATTTAATTTAATAATTAGTACGAAGACTCTTCTTCTCCAGTCAATCCATATATGTACAAAGTATCTGCATCACATACAAATTGTGTTACATTGTGCCTCTCACCGTTCCTACCCATCGTTGATTCGTCGTAATTATCTCACCTAACCAAGCTCGACATCACGCCGATGCCATTATTTCAACCATCGTTTGTCAAACCATAATCATTAGCCGTCACGAACGCGACGGCGTTGCTTTAGTGCTTCCCTCATCGTGTGGCTCTTCTGTCAACGTTGTCCTTTCCATCGCAACGAGACCATGCTTTTTTGCTGCACGTTGACGTGCTAATCATTCCAGCTGCCTCACCTGCAGCACGATGGAATAATTACCGTTCCGCAAGGCACCCCGTTCTCCAACAAAACATCGTTTGACACCAGTTCGATCAGGGCTCTCTCTGGAACCGTGCCTGTGGAATCGGTGACTGAGCGCCAATCAGTTTTCCCACGTCGTCTCGGTTCGTGCAAGAAAATTGCGGTTTTTATATGTGACGTTCGAGGCTCGAGGGAGGAAGGCCCGGACCAATCCTTCTAATCCTTTTACCACCAGGGGGGCTAAAGCCCAGACGAGCATACGAACGAGCTGGTGAAGTTGTATGCGAGGCCTGTCCGTGTTCGAATGGATCGGAGATACCGTCGTCCGCTCGTCATCTTCGTGCAATTATTCATGACAGTTGCTAGGGAGGAGGGTGATTTTATAGACCCTCCCAGTGTCAGGATGAGCCCCATCCAAGTAATCCATGGTGACCGGGCTCGATAGAGAGCGTACTCGGATGCCATAAATGCTGCATCGACGATTTTCCCCCCTATGTCGATGAGCTTTTTTCTCGTGGCTCTTCTCGGCGCATTTAGATTCCTTTCCTTCCATCCGGGCCTGGCATTGTGGCAGGCGAAAAAGGGGTTTGCTGTACCTGCGAACACGCGGAAAGTCTCCTGACAGGTGTCGAGAGACGGCAAGCATGTAGACGGGCAGGGGACGTGCGCTCGTCAAACGTGAGTCAATTACAGTCAATAACTGCAAACGCGTTCGCAAACCGAATGTCAATCCATGCCAACATCGGTTGGGAAATTTATGTGCATTACCATGCATTTATGGATGAATTTGTTTCTGTATGTTGCAGTCGCTCGTCGTCATGGAGCTCGGAGGCAAATAATTTTTCCCATCGCACCACCCGCCTCTCCCGGCAGTGGGTCCATGCAGCTGGAGGTTGGTGCCGATTTGGTTGGGTAATTGTTTTATTACACTATCGGCGTACGTGTGTACGTGAGCCGCATCCCGAAACGGACCCGGTTCGAACCCGCTTTCTGCCCGAGATTTATCCATCACCGCTTGCACCACCACCAGTACCACCAGCAGCAGCAACAACTCACGCTATCACCCGGGGGTACATCATAAAACTATCAACAACGTGCTCGGAAACGTGGCGCGCACTGAAGCAAGGGTACACGGGGCACGATTTTTCATTCGGCAAACGGGCGAAAAAAAATAACGGAAATGCTTGGGGAAGAAAAAAGATTGATTCGCTTTTGGCGCGTTGCATTTTTCCCCGACGCCCGGGCGGCACCCGGAAAAGGACGACTGCCCATCGTGCCACCATTTGTTTTTGGAATCATTTGGAAGGAGGGATAGAATAAACAAGCGAGCCGAGAATGATTTGAAGAATGTTCCTTTCATCCTTTTTCGCTTCCTTTGACTTTTTCTCTCTTCCCACCCCGCCATGAGAGGTCGTTATTTTGTGGATAAAATTGAAAGAAAGCCATTCGGAAATGGAAATGGATCTTATGAATCATAACCTCCGAACTTCCGTCCTTTATCACGGCTCGGGTAGCAGTACTCAGCAGCCATTTCAATTCCTTGGCAAAAAGGGAACACCCCGCACTAAAAGACCCCAATATATCTTCGCAGTACTCATCAAAAATTCATTAACAGTCTCCACATGTCGACCACCGGGTGGTGGATGAGAGTGCGTAGTTGATTCCTTTCCTGTGCGATGATTGATTTAAAACCATTTGAAATGATTAATGAACAATTTACGATCGCTTCTAACTCCCTGACTTCTTTGGAAGAAATGTTTACAGCAGTAGCAGAGGCAGCAGCAGCAATACACACTCGAATGCAAGTGTGCTAAATGCGGCAAGATCTTGTTCAAAAGCACCCATCCTATTAACTGCCGTTTTTATCGCAACGAAGCGCACCAAGCACACTGCACGCTCGCAAGGACTCACACAAACCAATTAAATCCTGCCAAGAAGTTGCGCGTCACTTTGCGCGGTCTTTGAAGCGAAGCTAGGAAATTAGCGTGCTACCGAGCGTGAAAGGAAACTTCATTATGTCAGGCTCAAGCTTGCACCGAACTGAAACTTATCTTTCCGTTCCGTGCAAAACGCGCGCGCGCTTCCCTGACAACCCAAGGACTCTTGGCCGTTTTTCCATCGTAACCGGTGCGTTTCACATCCGTTTAATTATGATCTTCAAACAGTTAATTGCACGTGTGAAAGGCAATTAGAATTATGCTCACGCGCAGCTGCATGCAGCTCGGTGCAATTGAGTAGAGCATGTTGGGCCGGAGACATGTGTGGGTGTTGAACGAGCTGCTTTTGTGGGATATAAAACTGAGGCGTAAGTTGTTGTTGAGACTGGAACATAAATTAACTCATTTTCTGACAGTTATGGAGCTGGCAGCTCATCGCCACTACTAGAGTATAAATTCCGACGTATTTTTTTCATTCTTAAGCATTTTTTTAAGTGGAGCTACTTCAAAAAAGGAATCATTTGGAGAGAGGAAAATCTAATAACTGCGTGTGTAAAAAAAATATATTGAAATCAACCTTGTTTTATTTTATTTATCGGAAATTCCATGATATGTTATCCCCTACAAAACGAACACATAACTCAATTAATTCATCGAGTGCAAAAATGCATGTGACCTACATCGAACCAAATTGAGCCAAACTTCGGAACATGCTATAAAAACATTTCGCAAAACCCGATCGAGGGAAAAATAGCCTGCGAATTTTGTTTACGACTCCCATCGTCGGATCTCGCCCGACTAGGCCGACAGATAGTGTGTTCCTGCTCTCATAAAATAATTTCCCCACACGATCGATTTTTCCTCCCATTAGTTAGCTTGTTGTTGTGCACCAGGCGAACCCAGGGCGAAAACTGGCTACAAGTCGTGTAAAATATCCTACCAAATTGCTTCCCTCCCGGGTTCGGTTGCCGCGGTTCATCCGCGTTGATTAAGAATAATTTTACAATCGGTTTATCTTCGTTTTGGCTGGCATCGTTCTAACGACAGCGACTTTTTTTCCTTCCCTCTTGCGCTCACCATCGATAGTGTGATTCGACAACGTAAACCCCATCGTTTCCAATCATCCATTGCGAGCGTGTTGAAGCGAAAAAAATCGATGTAATTGACCTTTAAACGAACGCTGCGGCGATAGCAAAAACCGTTCGCACTACCAACCAGGCGACCAAGCGCAAGCAAAATGTTTTCTTTCTTGCCATTAATTTATGGTACGCCACATTTATTCGCGTGAAAAGAGCAGTTCCAGTTCCGAGATCGCACAGAAACTGCTGCCTGGGTGCGGTTGCACCCCGTACGGTGCTGTGCTGTAATTTGTCGCATGAACACACCAACACATGCAACGAAACGAGGCCTAACCTCCTCCGGACCCTCCTCCAGGGAGTGAGCCTGAAGATTGCGTTGACACCGTGGTGTTGAACTCGGTCCGCTCTCGGAGCCCGGCAGTCCCACCGGGCATGACTTCTTTGCCATGGGCGATCCCAGACAAGTACAGTACGTTCCTTTACACCGGTGTACATTTTGGAGCCCGGTTTTCCACCTCAATGCACTAAGCCGCACGGACAAAAGCCGGTACCCTTGTTTCTTAATTACATCGCGTTCTACTACTGACACACCTAGCTTCCACCGGCTTCCCCGCAGTCAAATGTGGTGCTCGGAACAAACGCCGCTCCAAACGGAACGAATCGGTGGTATAAAAGTCAAGCACTTGCTTCACTAGACCGTGCTCGTGTATTTGTGTGTGTGCGAGTGTGTCTAGATTAAATGGAAAAAGCGGAACACTCCCCGTTTGTTGGAAGGGTTTCAAGGACAGACCTGTTCGGTGCATTTCGAAGCTTTTCTCGCTCCATACCGTGCGAACTGGAACCTAGCTTTGTTTTCCTCTGTGTGTGTGTCCAATTCAAAACTCAATCCTTTCACTGCTGCCTCATGCTAAAGAGGAGGGGTTTGAGTGAATTCCTGGTTAAAAATATTCCAACCTGCCGAAAGCAAAATGTGCCCCAAGAGTGGTGAATGGAAGATGGTCGGTCCGTTCTAATTGTTCAATGGCGCGAAAGAATTTGATGATTTAATCCGACACGCCGGTGACTTACATTGTGATTTTGTACAATTAAAAATAATCAAATAAAACGTCCAAGCAAAAACATGAAACCTTTCACTGAACCTGCATATTATTGTTGGATTGCATCAACCCTGTTGAATATTGCAGCACGATTTGATTATAGATAGCTTCTAAACTAACCAGCACAGAGCACACGATTTCAACGGCAAATCCAATACTCACCCTCTCCTAAGCTGTTGCGGGCAGAGGTTCTTTCGGAAAGGTATCCGCGAAGGTTGATAACTACTTCCGTCCTCGTCCGTAACGAATGCTG